>CM076078.1:26970000-27172500 GCA_038088235.1 Zacco platypus | reverse complement strand
GCATCAATGATTTAACAGATTTTAATTGCAGTGAACTCAATCTTTATAAGTTAGTAGTACTGTTTGGGTTGGAAGTGTATGGAAGGGGGATGTGCAGCATCCACCTGGATGATGTGACGGCAGCCATATTGCGCCAGAACGCCCACCACACACCAGCTTATTGGTGGAGACGAGACATGGAAAGCAAAGTGTTGTAGATTGTGTCCTCTGTGTTGCCAGGCAGAACACCTGGTTATTGACTTTTTTTTTTTCCTTGTCTTTTTTATTCAAACGGTCTCTTTGTTATATATTATGTACTATAATTGATATTGTCTAACCACAGTTGCTGAAATCAGAAAATTATTGTGGTACAGTTCCTCTGGGATCAGCCCATGATGCAACGTAATGGCAACAAACTAAGCGGCAGTGTTTTATAATGTCATGGCAACGGAGTGTGTGTTCAGTGTGCATCGCAGGTGCCATACCACCCTGAGGCTAGAGCGAGGATCCCCTTTTTCAAGGGGCAGAAGGTCTGGCGTACAAATCTGGCTCATTTCTGGTTGCCTGCAGTTTTTCTTTGTCTGGGATGATGATGTCCAATTTACAAACAAATCATTCTGTTGAACTAGCTTGTTTAATGATTTGGTACAGAGAGTTGCAAATCATACCTCTGTAACATGACATCCTAACCGGGAACGACACTATAAAACTGCAAGGTTTATCGTCCTAAACAAACACAATAAGCGACAAGACGTGGTGTTGGTATTCAAGTGTATTCCTAGATTGCTTTTTTTTATTAGTTTGGTGTGATTTTGAACTGATTTCACAATAGGCCGATGAGGGTAGTGGATACAATAGAAGTACAATAGTGTTGGCCGTTCTTTTAACCTCAGAATGAGAATCACTGATGTGCTATTGATGTCAAATTACTTGACCATAGTTTAATGTGAGAGAGAACTATAATTTAATTCCGCAGTCTCACCCTGCTGTCAGAAAGTTTGATTACTTTATTCTTAGAGATGGAAAAACACTCTCTAAAGGGTAAATAGATGCTCTCTCAGAGAGTTAAGTTGTTTTTGTGGCGGTGAAGGCAAACTATGTATTTTAGGCTCTGTTTGTGATACTAAAGCTACCTGGAGATTTTCTTTCTCCCTCTGGAAAACTGGAAGAAATTGTTCATTGGCCCCATGTGATCTGAAAACCCATCAGAGCCCACAGGTAGACGCTACACACACATTTAACAGCGCACACACAAACATTAGATGTAATGTGCTTGCTAGTGTTTATATCATGTCGTGCTGTACATCAGATGAGTGAAGTTTGGTGAAAACCAGCATCATGACCAACAGTCTCCATAGGAAAGAAGCTAATTTTAAGCCCAACTGACCCTTCGCAAAGACCCGCCTTTAGATACTGTTGCGATATCCGACAAGCCATGCGTTATTTCGCCACACATCATGTTCTCATGTCGTGAAAAATACATCGCAGAGCAAAGAGGACACTGACAACGCATCAACAGACAAGACATAGCAGGTTACTTTTGATATGAAACAGTTTCATATTTAAAATATTGGAATTTTTTAAAGAAGTTTAAACAATAAATAGCGTGTAGTGTCTCTTTAATGTGTCGTGACAGATCGCTGTAGCTCCTTCAATCGACTCGTGAACCGATCATCTCTTCATACTAGTTCATTTATAGCATCAAACATGAATGAACAGCAGAAGGAATGTTGTTTCAAGCATGGAAAGACGTGAGCGGACAAAATGGCGGATGATTGGTCAGATCGCCTGTCAATCAAACTGCCGCCAAAGGGTAATTTTGATTTTTGAAAGCATACTTGATTTGAATCCTGTCCGAACACCTGTCGTTGCTTTCTCAATTATTGATTAAATGACCTATTGTTTTTTAGCTTTTAACTCTGAGAAATATAAGATTAGATAGCATAGAAATAGATAAAAAGAAATGTCTGCACCTTGCACCAGGTGCACCTTGACTGTGGTTTAGCCAACTCATAGACCTCTTTGCTAACTTTTTATGTAAAATAAGTTAAAAGTTGGCGCTGTTACTGTCCCTTCCCATGTAACGGTAAAATAAACATAAATTAATAAGTAGAGTTTGTATGTATGTATTCTTATTTTCATGATTAAAGTGTAATTAATGTCCGAATGATTTTAAAGAGGAAGTTTGTTTGAACACTTGAATTGAATTTTTTTCTCTTTGGCTAAGGCTCAAGTCTTTATCTGATCTCCTGGGAGGCGTGTGTGTCAGAGAGGAACGGCATCATTAACAGAAATGGGCCGCAACTGTGAATTGAGGAGATAAGATTTGATTTTAATGGCATCACATTTTAGTGCTGTTTTTTGAAGCCATTTTTTGGCTGTTTTTTAGCTAGATAGCCATGGACTCAATACAGAGTAAATCCATTTGCACCCCTTCAACCGTGCAAAATCTTTGCAGTGAATGAGTGAAGCTGAAGGGCTGGACGAATATTGATTCAGACTCTTGTCTCTTACCAAAATGAGTGGGTCATGACATTTTGATCTTTGATCCTGGTTTCATTGAGCTTGAAAACAAACGAAACAATATTTATCATGAAAACCTGTCCCTGATTGCTTTTGCCCTATTGTTTCCGTAAACCCATGTGACTGTGTATGTTCATTGATTCGCTTCAGTGAATCATTTGTTTTTAATTGTTTCTCATCTCTCCAAGGAGCTTATGTTTAGTTTATGTGTGTGTGGTTGTTAATTGAAAACCCTACAGATTATATTATCTAAAAGTAATACATTTGCAATTGTTTTGATAAGGATGAACTTTTAGGATTCAATATTCAAGTAATTGACCCTTTGCAAACAGTTTGATTAACAGGCGACCTGACCAATCCTAACCCCAGATCCATATTTTATCCGACAAAGCAGTCAGGGGAGTTAGTAGATTAACGTTGGTGAACTTCAATTGTGTGTACTCCCGTCTTTCCACGCTTGAAACAACATTCCTTCTGATTCCTTCTTCACTCATTCACTGTTTATTTGATGCTATAAATGAATTAGTATGAAGAGATGGTTGGTTCAGGAGCCGTTTGAAGGAGCTACAGCGATCTGTCACGACACATTATAGAGAAACTATTCAGTGTTTATTGTTTAAACTTACGATATATTAAATATGGGAACTGTTTCATATGTCTGTCGACGCGCTGTCCGTGTTCTCTTTGTTCCTCTGTATTTTTCACTGTGTGAGAACATGATGTGTGGCGTGAGAGCTATATAGTAGCAAAGTGTTCGATTTTGGATGCAGTAAATGTTTTCCATAGCTTAATTAAAAAAGAAATCCTATTTCACAAGCTGGTGCTACAGTACAATTAAAAAAATACATTTTTTCAGAATAACTGTTCGAAGTGCAAGTTATATGTAACCAGATTTTGCTAGCACATTCACATTAATTGTCGTAGTAATGAGGCAAACTTGAATTATTTCCATATGCACGAGACTTTAGCAATGGATCGGTGCCTGCACATTTGTGCCAGTTATTGTATGTACAGCAATCAAAATCGTGAGAAACAACATGCTTGTATGCTACTGTACATTTTTGAAAGCATTGCCCAAGACTCTTACGGATTATCACGGTGACTGGAAAGTTCAAAGTGCTGCTTCTGATACTCCACTGAGGAGTGTCTTACATCAGCTATAATGTGCGGTTTTATTTTTTTTCTTTAGACTTTCAAGTGTGTGTGTGTGTGTGTAAAGTAAAGAGCATGTGTGTTGTTTTGTTACTCCAGTGACATGAACTTTAAATGACTGCAGTTTTGGGAATGAATTATGAGACATCTGGAAAACTCCACAAATCCACAAAGTCATGTCCAAGTCTTTGTCTCATTTTTATTAATAACTATGTAATAAGTCATTTGCCTGGGTGATATATTATATTCGTGATGTATTCGCGAATGTATGTATTAAGCAAAATTATGAATAAATGATTTTAATGAGCTATTTATTGGCCATTAGTTTTTCTAAAGGCTGTCATTAGAGTAGTTTCACAATCCTTTATCTCCCGAGTATAAGAATGAGCGTTAAGGTGGAGATGCTTTATTAGCGTCTAATTTTTAAATTTCAATAAGAAAAATGGTGTTGATAAGTTGAATTTATTTCTATGAATCAGTGTTTAATTGATGCACTGAAACTGGCAGTTTAAACTGATTCTAAGAAGTCCCTGTCTGATATGTATTTAATATTTTTTTTTTTAGTAAATTAACATATTTTGAATATATATAAATATTGCTTTATTTTTTCTGTGTTTTTGGTGTGTATAAATGTAAACAATTAAATATTATTTTACTTCTTTATATTAACAAGTACTTGGCTGTAATGGTATTTTTGGTCTAAATAATTTTTCAGATTTTTTTAAAACATCATTTAAAGTTGTTTCGGAGCTGATAAATAAATACCAAAATACTTATCAAATGTCAAAAGGCTTAAAGATGATTTATAGAATTTTTTTTTTGCCGAAACACCCATCCATATCCACACTGAGGACATGAGCCGCAAAGAGAAGGCAGACAAGCAGTGGAAACTTCGGATAGAGGGAAAGCAAGAAAGGTCTAATTCCCCTCCTCCCAGCCCAGCTGCACCCCCAGCCTAACAGACGCTGCCTTCGCACTGGAGACACCAGCATTCAGATACAAAAGCCATCAGCATTTCCACCAGCAAACATTGTTCCTACAGAGGAACTATCAGCTTCAGGTCTTCAGTGTAGTAGGAGCCAACTTGATCTCACTGGAAAACGTAACCATGTTCTACAAGGTGGTGATTTTGTATGAATTCATATGATGTGAATTGTACAAAAACGTACAATTATTAGAAAATCATAAGCATGAAGGCCCACCTTTAACCCCACCTCTAAACAAACCCGTTTCTGGGCGTGACTAGATCGAATGAAAATGTATGAATAAGATTGTACGAATTAGCCACCAATTCGACAACTTTATGAACTGCAATGAGGTTCTGTGGTAAGAGCCCAAGATTCTCCAGTGAGTCAGTTGCTGGGGTTTGTGTGCACATATGCACAACTGTCACTGAGAATTCTCCAGTGAGTCATGTGTGAGGTTCGTGTGGTTGTGTGTTGTGTTGGGTTACTCACTCTACTCTGGAGCTTATGGCCATCTGTCTACATATGACTCATTGGCTCGGCTGTGCATTCATTTCAACATGCATTCTGTACAAATACATGAATGCAAAAACTTCAAGCTTTGTATTTTGTTGCATTCTGAAATGTGTCCGTTGTAATGAATTTTAATGAACGATACATCAAGATACCGTATTTGTTATCAGCCAGTTAGGCGAGTTTATTTTATTTTTATTAATTAATCCCTATATTTTTCTTTGGTGTCGATTGATATTGGATGTTTAATTGTGCATGTTCATTTCTCCTATTTTAACATTTGGATTATCTTTATTATAACCTAATGCTCAATTAAAGTTAATAATAAAAAATGTATAAAGCATTAACACTGTAATGCTATAATATGACATATGAAACAGTTTCATATTTAATATATCACAATTTTTTAAAGAACTTTAAACAATAAATACTGTATAGTGTCTCTTTAATGTGTCGTGACAGATCGCTGTAGCTCCTTCTAGCGGCTCGTGAAGCGATCATCTCTTCAGACTAGTTCATTTATAGCATCACATAAACATGAATGAACATCAGAAGGAATGTTGTTTCAAGCGCGGAAAGTTTTGAGTACACACAATTTTTCAAGTTCAAGTTCACCAACGTTAATCTACTAACTCCCACTCCCTACTTTGTCAGACAAAATGGCGGATTTGGGGGTTATGATTGGTCAGATTGCGAGGGTTAGGGTTAGGGTTAGGTCAAATGCGAGCAATTCCCGTTCCCTTTATAACTTGCGACCCCTGTTTACATGGATCCACGAAAACTACTAAAAACACTGTATTCTGCTGCCAGGCCAGTAGTTGGCAATGGCACTTTGTAAAGAAAACCTGTATGCCTTTAGTGTGAACACGTAATACACATAACGTCACCATTTTCACAAATTAACTTTTTTGAAATTTACACAGCGACAATAATGTAATCGTTTTCAAAACCATGCATTTTGAAACCTGTTTCAAAAATGTGCATTTTCAGGCTCTGAAAACGGCGTAGTCGTGTAAATGAATGGCCAAAACACATAAAAACATTTTTAGTTGAAAATGGTGTGTAAACGGCCCCTTAGTTTGTTGAATGTGACTGTGCTAACTTTGAATTGAACTGATTAATCGTGTATGTTTCTGGTTTCACACTTTGAGACACATTGTCAAAAGAAAGCAGCCCAAAATCTGTAAAAAGAACACATCTGAGCTAGTCTGTTTTTTTTATTATTACTTGAATGACCTGTTGTGTTAAAAGTTAAGCTTTTGCGTCTGAGACACAAAAGGTCATGCGTTTTAGGAGTAACAAGCAGAGTGAAGTTTAGGAGGAAAAACCCACTAAAATATTGTTGTTTGTCTACAGAATGCAGAAGTCACTCCTGAAATTGTGATAGTTGTTTATTTCGGCTATATGCAATCCACTTGGATAAAATTGTCTGATCAGAAATTACAGTCAGGAAATGTAGAATGTCGTTGGCAGTACTGTAAATGGCCAAACCCTGAATACATATTCAACCTGGCTTTGCTTTGTTCTATACACAAAGGAGAGACAACCGGTTTGGTTGGGGGTGTGTGCCAATGTTGGAAAGTAACTAACAGAAGTAACAAGGCTACAACTTGGCATCTTTCAGTCGCGTGACAGCTGTTTTAAAATTTTCCAAGCTGTTTATTTCTAACAAGTGACAATCTACGAGGCGCTACCCTGCTGCTTTCATTTCACGTTGTACTGCACACAGTCCATTTATTAACTAAAACTAATGTGTTGAAAATTGTTTTAAGGAATTTAAATGAAGCTGAAATAAAATCTAATTTACTAAAACGAATCATTAGATATGTTGACTTGCAACTAAGTGAAATATGAACAAGTCAATAATACATTTCATTGATATGTGAATCTCATTGAGGTTAGCGATGCCTCAAAATACTCCAGTTGGATAGCCATGGCGATATTGTATACACAAAATAATTTTACATGCACTCTGGAAATAACCTTTACCTTAGTTTGATGCAGAAGTAATAAGCCTTGACATCACAGGTTCACATGGAAAAGAGCTAAAGTCGTTTTTTGTAGGTGTTTTTACTATGTTCGGTGTAAAAATCTGTTCAGTTAAGTGCATTGTGGGTGGATACTATTTGTGAAACTTGTAGTACTGATGATTTGTGAATAGAGTAGAGCTCTTCAGAAACATGATTCTGGCTAATGGTGGCCCGGCAGCATGAGGGTCTCACATTTCCCTAAACTTTACTGAAATATACAAACATTTCCGACATCATACGGCGTTTGTTTTAAATATCCGTCTGTTGTAGTGTACTAAGAAGGTGTAAAACATTGACCCAGCTGAATCCAAACAGGATGATTCAGCTGCACTGACTTTTACTCTCAGATACAGAGAGGTTTATTTGGCTAAGAGTTGTAAATGTGGTGTTATATTCAAATGTAGTTCAGGCATCTGGCTGTTATGATTTGTGTTTAGTTTTTAAAGGTCAGACGGCAACAGAACACATTAGGGAAATAATAAGACAAACTTGTGATAGCAGACTCGACATCAAACATCCCATGAGGTTGCTCTCAGTACTAGAGACGGCTAAACAGGGAAACTAGTGTATGATTCTTCCTGTTTAGTTTCTACAAAATACTGCAATTACATAATTACTGTTTTGTTAAAACAATTATGAAAGCTTATTTTTTTTTGCAGGAGATCATATATTCATTTGTATTATTAGTAGTAGAAATAAATCCAGTAGCTGTTATTTTGGAAGAAACTATGGTTACCATGTAAATACAAATTGTTGCCATGGTAAAACACATTTTTTTAATGTAAGGCCATAACAGTTAAAAATTGAGAGTTTCCTCCCACATTTAAACCTCTCATTAATTATCTGGTTAATTATGGAAGACTGTTTCAACCTCAAAAAAAAATTAAGTAATTTCTTGCCATTTTAATTGATGTATTATCAAATAATTGTCTTTATTTCTTGGAATTGCAGACCATTTTTCTCACTTTTCCAATTTCATTTCTCAGAATTGACTATATATCTCACAGTTGTGTTTCTTATTACTGCATTTATTTTTCATAAATGTAACTCTCACAATTCATAATTACATATTTATATTGCAAAATTGTGAGTTTCTAGAATTTATATCTTACAGTGTGGCTTTATTTTAAAGTACCCCTATTATGCTTTTGCATAGGTTCCTAGCTTCATTTTGGAGGGCTCCTAGAATTGACCCCTCGGCGGCAGTTTGATTGACAGGCGATCTGACCAATCATAACCCCCGAATCCGCCAATTTTTCCGACTAAGTAGTCAGGGGAGTTAGTAGATTAACATTGGTGAATTTGCACTTGAAAAATTGTGTGTACTCGTGTCTTTCCGTGGTTGAAATAACATTCCTTCTGATGTTCATTCATGTTTGATTCTATAAATGAACTAGTATGAAGAGATGATCGCTTCACGAGCCGATTGAAGGAGCTACAGCGATCTGTCACGACACATTAAAGAGACACTATACGGTGTTTATTGTTTAAGCTTCTTTACAAAATTACATTATTTGTAACTTTGTTTCATATCAAAAGGAACCTGCTCGGTCTTGTCTGTTGACGCGTTGTCAGTGTCCATTGCTCCGTGATATTTTTCTCTGTGTGTGAACATGATGTGTGGCGTGAGAATGGCATGCCTTGTCGGACATAGCAATAACTAAAGAACAAGAAACGGTCAATTGGTATACATGCATTCAAGGTCAAAAAATACTTCAATATACATTGCAGCATCACCTCTTTTCTCACAGTGTCTGAAATGGTTTGATCAAGGATTTAGCCTTTCTAAACCCCTCCTTTCCGAGAGCCTTCTCTGCTCCGATTGGTCAGATGGCCCAGTCTGTTATGATTGGTTGACCCCTTGCGTGTCGGAAACTAAACACACATTACCATATTTGATTTATCTTTTGGGAGACAATAAGTCTGTAGACCTTTTACTTTCAGAAACAGTTATATTACACAGTAGATAATATCTGAAAAAGCTTAATTGATAGAATTAATGTTGGTTTTTTTTTTTTAATAACTATGGAGATAGGCATAGTTAAAGTAGTTAAAGATATTTCACCCAAAAATTTACATTCAGTTATTTACTCACCTTGACCTTTCTTTTATGCTCATGCTTGTCCATATAATGGCAGTCCGTTTTAATTTGTGAAAATGTTTTAATTAAAAAAAGAAATGTGATGGTGTCTTTAAGGGATAGGGTGTGACAGTAAGTAAGGGGTCTAAAAATCATTAGCTTAGTTTAAGAACCATAGATAAGCTCATACAAATATTAGTGCATGTGTGTTTCCATATCATGCTCTTAAGGGACATGTTCATAACGATCACCGTTCAGTGAAATACATGTGGCTGTTGTGTGCAGTGTGAGAGAGACCCAGATGGCTGTGTGTGTCTGCAGTAATAGTACAAAAGTGCTGCAGCACACAGTGATTAATGTTACAGGCATGAGTGTGTGTAGACGTGCTAAGGTGTTTTATTAACACTGCTTGTGCTTCTGTGTTTTGTCCTGGCCACATCCTGTGTCGAAATCCTCACGTGCACGTACATGCGCATGCAGTGTGAAATGCATTCTGCTGAGCTGTTTCAGCGCAGTGCGGGGGTAGCGGGGGCGTTGTTGCATATCAAACAGGGAAACACTAGGATTCAGAGCGAACGAGGGAGGGCGGGGGATGCCGGCGAGAGGAGAGGAGAGGCGAGGGGTAACCCTCCTTTCCAGGCAAGGGATTCCACCACTGCAGTAATCAGCGTTTCCTGCAGTCTCTCTGTGCCGCTGCAGATTTCCCATGCACACACGCTCTTACAAACGTGTTCCCCCAGAAATCCTTTCATCTGACTCCAGTCATCACGACGCACTCTCTTGCTCTCTCCTTCTGCCTGTGCTGAAGCGTTCGGGTTGTGTTCTTGCACTCAGTCACAAGAGATGTAGCAGAATAGGACAGAATGCAGGATTCTTGAGACACATTTTTCAAACTTGATCTATTTTTACTTTCAATGTGAAATAGATTTTCCATAATACACCTGTAAATGATCAAGCATTTTATTTCAAAATCATTTTCTTCAATGGGAGTTTATATTCTCTAACCAGGGTTATTATCGTAAACGAAAAAAAAAACATTTTCATTGTTTAGAATAACAAAACATGAACTGAAATCAAATAAAATGTAACTTATTTTAGCAAATTGCCAAGGTAATAATGGTGGGCGATATACCGGTAGACATATTAACTGGTAGAAATGTGTCAAGTTGTCAAAAGAACCGACTTCGGTACCAAGTCGTACTGAAATTTTAAAAATGTTTGAGCGCTGTTGAACGGATTCGTAAACACCTCTGATTTGACTTTTTTTATAACACCATTAAACACAACCTTGGTTGACCAATGTGCTGCATAATAGAAAAACATAACAATAAGACGATACAATATAATTACTAATTACTAAAAACCAATAAAAAAAAAACTTGGATTTAACTTGGATTTAAAAACAGAGATTGAAGATGCAGATCTAATACATAAGAGCAGAGCATTCCACTGTCTGGGGGCGCTACTATGTTGATGCGCCCATCAGATATGTCTGTGATTGGCTACAATGATCAACGCACGAGTGTTTCAATTTGAAAGCGCTTTGTACGCGGGAGTGGTAGCTTTTGAATGCAGGCATCTATCAGCGACTGGTCAATGCAGCCGATCATAATTGAAGCCAATCACAGACATATCCAATGAGCCATTAACACAGTTTTTTTATGAATCCGCTCAACAGCACTCAAAGTGTCACTTTTTTAAAATTTTAGTACCAACATGGAACCAAAGTCGGTACTTTACTCTACGGTAATTATTTTGGACTATTGCGTCTATTGCTCTCGCTTTGCTCTGCTGCGCAGTCATGAATGCTTTTCGTTTGCAGTTTAAGCATTGTGGTTTAAAAACAAGTGATTTGAAACCGTTGAAATGCAATCAGCAGCAAAAGAAAACTTATTTCGTTATATGTCTGAGAGACGCACGCACATGAAACCGCTGCTTATAGAGCGTGTGAGTACTGAACTGAGTTCTTTTTGCCACCTTATTGGGATTGAATGGTTAAATGTTTAATGTTAAATAAGTCTTTGCAAGTATCCTCATAAACCCAGTCATTTATGTCTTTAGTGATCATAAACGGTTGAGAAAGAAAACATGTCATTATAGTAGATCAGGTCTGGTCTTAAAGTGACAGCAGCCTAACAAACCTGCTGCTGTTTGTGCCATCAATGTTAATTAAACAACAACAAATAGAAAATCTCTCACTGAATTACTTTTGTGTTACTTTAATATGAATACGTTTTTTTTTTTTTACACAGTGAAGATATGCAGGTTTTTTTATACATTTGATTACTTTGGTCATATCGCCCGCGCCTACAAGGCAACATTTCTCATTTTAATTTATTTTTAATTGAAGTTCATAAATTACTCAAACTAAACAAGCAAAAACTATAAATATGCTGCTATCCAAGTTGCAAATTTAAGTTTGAAAAATCAGAAAATTGAAAAGTTATTTTAAATGTCTGCATTACCTTCTGATGTGTTCTGTAGAATTAAATCATCACAAAGAAATGTATGCAAAATGGAAATAGATGGAAGTTGTGGTCACGGGAAATTTTGTTCACATCTTGGTGATTTCATTCAAAATTTTTCATGCAATATGCCAAATTTTGCATGGAAACCCAGCAAGTGTGGCCAGGAATATTAAACAGGATATGTAAGGATATGTAATTATTTATAATCATACTAAAGAGATGTTGAATGAAAGATGAAGATAAAGATATTTTTCCATTTGGAATAGCATGCACAAATGAATCATTCACAGTCAGAGCAGGAGCATTAAAGAGTGAATTTTAATTTCCCATTGATTTTAACTTCAAAACCCAACACTCATGACATGAGGCGCTAAAAAAACAACGAGATATGACGCAATGGCTAGAAAAACATTAATGTGACACAGTTCTACATAGACCAACAAATAAAAAATAGCACAGAGGGAATGCATAAATTTATTCTGTATTATTGACCCCCTCACTTCTGCTTCTTTTTTTCTGCCTTAGCTCTCTCATATTCTCTCTCCTTCTGTCTGCCTGAATGACATTGATTCTATGGGTGCTCTGCTGTTGACTAGCCCTCTGTTGAATATTTCAGCTGCTATGTGAGCGTGCGGGGAGGACGGGAGGGGTTTTCTGGTTCCCCGTCTTCATTACAGCCCTGCTGCTCACTGAGTAATGTGTTCAACACACACACACCACTGTGAATGCAGTGCCATTCATTTAATCCCACACAAGCTGTTCCCTTCTAATAACCAACTGACACAGCGTACAGTGATTCCTTACAGTGCATGCTGTGTAGTTTTTTTTTTGTATTTTGCGACATGAATCTTCCGTTTCATCATATTCAACTCACTGATGACTCAGACAATACATTTTCTTTTTCTGTGACCCTGATTCAATGGCGCAGAATACACTTTCAGTGATTTAATTCTCTATCTGCAAAAGACATTTAAGAGTGGTACCAGTTCTGAATAAGAACCAGATTCCCAACCCTTGTTCTCTGTGGTCTTGCTGCAGAGCAGTGCTTTGTGTGATTCCCTGAGCTAAAAGAAGGACCTGATTGAAAACAGTGGTGGCGGTGTTTAGTGCTGACAAATCGTAAAGAAGTGTAAGTGTGTGGGTGTAACTGTAATTGTATTGCCTTACTGCAGCATTTGATCATGGCGTTAATCTAATCACTGTTTGGGCTTCACTTCATGCTGACTAGCTATTACAGGTGCATTATGAGAGTAATGTGTGTGTGTGGGGTTCCAGAATTCCCTACATTGTGAAGACAAAATACCCACAATGATAGTAATACCAGAATTTTTTAGATTTTTGTGGGGACATTTTTAGTCTCCATGAGGAAAATATTTTATGTTTTATCTTTTATGCTGAAAGTTTTGAGATGGCTAAGTTTAGGGTTAGGGTATAGAACAAGGATCTTCAACGTTTTTCTGGGCAAGAACCCTTTAGATGAGAGAGACGTGGAGCAGGGACCCCTAACATTTAAACATTTACATTTTATTGTGAGGTGGACAATTATAAATTTCTCTGAACTTCAACTTAAAGCCCAGAAAATACCAAGCTGACGGTTGGCCGTATTTCAGTATTTGTGTGTCGGCCGACTAAGTTTTCTCAGTGTGTTCTGCACCGTCGGTTGAAGTTGGCCCTCGTCGGGTGTTTTTCGGTCGATTCGAAATGTTGAATCATCGTGGGGCCGTCGGTGAGAGAGAGAACTCTGATTGGCTGTTCAGTATAGCAAACGAGTCAGTTCACAAGAATAAAAGCTTGAAAAAAGTTATGAAAGCAAGCAAAAAAGAGAGACAGAAGGTTGTACTAATTTTACGTCATCTTACCTGAGCACTCGAATGCACGAATATTTTCAAAATAACATGAGCGGCGTGGAATAAAGAACCTGATCAGCATGATTGATATTCAAAATGTTTATGGGTTGAATACTTGCAGTCTTAGTTTCACTTTCCCTTTTTGAATGACGAATATAGACATATTTTATCCCCGACGCAGCCGACGTGAGATTCTTTGACGTCGGGTTGGTGTGTCCCAACCTTTAAGTTTAAATAAAACTTCACTTTTTAATTTCACTGTCAGGTGGACGATTATACATTTACCTGAACTTTAAGCTCCATTCTGGCAAGCTAAATTGTATAGAAATTATTAGCAAGTAACGTTATAGTGCAAATTAAAGTGCTCATAGTCTGCGTTGACGGTATCATGAGATCACGTGACTGCACATGGACAGAAGGGTTTTATTAAAGCTGTTAATGTAATACTATTTGTAAAATCATATATATTTTATTTAAATTTGACTTTGTGATGTTTTTACCCATGTTTTAATTTTTAATTTTTTTAATTATTTGTGATTAAACATTTGACGGACCCCCCTGCATTACTGCCGCGGACCCCCGGTTGAAGACCCATGGTATAGAATATACAGTTTGAACAATACCAAAATAATTGTTTATGGAAAGTCCCCATAAAACATGAAAACCCAACGTGTGTGTATGTGTCTACTGTGAGTCGATATGGGATATTCTGCTGAAGTGCTTAGTCTCCATAGCCTGGCGTTTGACTGTCAGTGCATTTTAGTATTATTTATTTTCTATCATAGTGTTGATTAATATTTCGAATTGGCTTATATTTTTAATTCATTAAAATTCATTATTTTTATATATATATATATATATATATATATATATATATATATATATATATATATATATATATATATATATATATATATATATATATATATATATATATATATATATTTCTATTTAGCTTTAATTAATCTTAATTTCAGTTTTAGTCATTTTAGAACGAGTTTTCATCTATTATTTTAATTTGTTTAATGAGAACAATTGTTAATGGTGTCAGTGGACAGGGCTGTGGTGTTGTCTTTATGGATCCTCAGTTAAAGCCAGTACTGGCTTGACTGACTGCTAAGGGCTGGAATGAAGTCAACACTGCTGACAGCCGACTGCCACAGTCCTGCTGAAGGAAAGAGCAGAACAGAGAAGAGTGAAGGTGATCAGAGATGCACTTTATTCTGTAAATGTAACATGGGATGTACTGCAGTGCTCAAGAATAAGGATGGCCTGGGGCAGTGTCAGAGAGTTTCGGGCCAGTTCATGGAACAGTCACATGCCCTATTGTGCCAGCGATTTATTTTTATGATAATGTATATAGCCTACATTTGATGTTCCTTGCAAACTTAAACGTTTGCTTTGTTTTCAGAAAGTAGTGTCAGTAAGAATGAGTGAAAAATTGCAAACCAATAAGTGATCTTTTGCCATATATGCCTTCATTTTCCAGTAAGTGTTTATGAATTTACTGCTGCCTTGGTTAGCTGCTGCCATGTGTCCTTATAAAATTGCAAATTTTCTTTATAAAGACAATGTAATGTTTGATTGATACATTTATATGTATTATATTATATATATTATAAAATGCAAAATAATACTTTTAAATTTTCAAATAAATATCAAATGTAAAAATATGCATTTAAAGCATACAATTTTAAATAAATATTTTGGGGCTAGTGGAAATGTCGACAAGGCTAACACAGATCAGAACTCCTGATGCAACCAGAAAAGCAGAATGAAAAATCTTTACTGTTGTTTGTATTGTAGACTCATGATATGACATGGCATGGAAATAAGGGAATATGAAAGATACAGTACAAGCCAAAAGAGAGAGAACTAAAAGGGATAGTTCACCCAAAAATGAATGTTCTGTCATTATTTACTAGGGGTGTAACGGACTTCGCGGTTCGGGTTCATGCAGTTAGACGATGAATACAGTCAGCCACAGGCGAGCCACGCTCCAATCCAGAAGGGGGCGAGTGCGGTAATGCAACATTATTTCCTAACCATCAAAACAGGAAAAAAGAGCAGAAGAAGAACGGCGCACGTGTGAATGACCGCTTGAAAACAAAGCCCTTTAGATGAATGCGTGCATCGAATGCATCTTTCTGTGCTCATGGACATAGGCTCTCACTCTCAGCTGTACACGAAACGGAGCAGAGCGCAGAAAATTAAGTATAGGAGTGTTGGGCTTAAACTTTAAGTGGAGCAAATTGTAACACTCCTAATGCACAAGTTTTATTTTTCATTATTCTGTTTATTTTGTACTTTTTTAACACAAGATGCTTTTCAGTTTTGTAGCTGATTGTGACTAAGGTTTGTTTGGTCCGGACCAAAAAACAAAAACAAAACATATAGTCCTGGTCCGCTTAGCGTTCACACTGGCATTTTTAACAGCGAACCTAAAGTTACCGATCCAAAGGCATAGGGATACAGTCACGACCTGGTTGGTCGGCTTTTATGACGTATATTTCGCGACAGAGCTCGCTTACCGAACATTCAAAACAATGCTGTGTTCTGGATTAAACGCCATCATTTCATGCGTACATATGCTTTATTTTTACCAGCTGAGAACTCACGAAGAGCTCATAAAACGTTCAAAACAGCAGCAGGATTTCCTCCGTTGTATGCAGAAACAAATATTGATGAGGCACTTCACCTCCTCGTTGCTCCACGTTTGCCCTCTACTCATGTTGGATATCTTTCTGCGTCGTCAAATCAGCTGACTTGTAGCGTCGCATCTTGTGATATCACGTCCTGTTTTTGGTTCGTTTACATGTCTTTGGTCCGTGTTGCATTCATATATCAATCAAACCGCACCAGAGTTCGTTTGGAAGCGGACCGAGACCCATCTTTTTAGCGGTCTTGGTCCGCTTGTTTGGTGCGCACCAGGGTTCAGATGGCAGCGTTCACATATGTTCAAACGAACCGCATTAACTGAGCAGTCGCACCAGGGTTCGCGTTAATCAAACCAAACATGTCAAGTGTGAACGCACCCTAAATGTCTTTGGGGAGGGGGGTTTATCAGCACTGCAAAAAAAATATGACCTATGCAAGAGTGGATTCCGTTTACTGTTTAGTGCTAAATACACTTGAAGACGTTGTACTGTACCAACTAAATGCTGCTTGGTGGAACAAACTGTAATTTGCACCACTGTCTGTTCAAAGTAAATGAGCTTTGAGCATTTGTTGCTTTTCCTGTAACATTTTATTTTGGGGTCCAATTCTTACTGAAGACCATATTCTACATCCCTTAATCCTACCCAATACCTAAACTTAACAACCTTAACTAATAAGCACTAACTAGGGGTTTGAGGCAGAAGTTAAGTTAGTTAATAGTGAGAATGGGATCCTAAAACACTTTAGTGTTACCATTTTTCCGATTGTACCGTACAGTGACCCCAAAACCTAGGTACGTACCGAACCGTGACTTCTGAGCACCGTTACACCCCTATTATTTAATTATTTATTTATTATTATTATTATGTATTATTATTTAAGGTGTTCCTAACCTGTATGATTTTTTCTTCTTCTGCTTCTGAACACAAAAGAAGATATTTTGAAGAATATGGGTAACCCAACAGTCAATGGGGCCCTATTTATTTCCATAGAATGAAAAAAAAAATACTATGGAAGTCAATGGGGCCCATCAACTGTGTTGGTTACTGACATTCTATTGTGTTCAGCAGAAGAAAGAAAGTCATACATAATTTTAATTTTGTGGGTGAACTATCCCTTTAATGTTGTGTTTGGTGCTTTGTTGGTGTCTTGCTCAATGGATTTGTCTAGATAGATCTTTACACAAGGGCTGACGCTTCTCTGTCAGTGCTAATTGTTTGTTAAATAGTAAGCCAATGATTGCTTCACAGCTGAGCCACCTCTTGAATTAACGCATTAAAACCAAACTGTGTGAACTGAAACTCTAGTAGGATTTCCTACACTAACAACCCATTAACAGTTCTTACACTGACAATGAGCTGTTCACTAGCAACGGCTACTTGTGCTACAGAAATAAAGCAAGCACCACCACGATCTGTTGTAGACTCCAAGTGACAAATTGCTTCCCCTCAATCTCTTGCTATCTCTTCAGTAATTAATTGAAGGTCATCAGCTTGCTTTGCTGTTGGTTGTTAGTAGGCATTCTAATTCGACTGCAGTATCTAACTCTTTGAGCAGGCGGATGTTGTGACAGTCTTCACTCCTGTTGGTAGATGCCACATTGCATCGCTTCTCATTTTTTACACAAAGCCGAATGTTGCTTAACTTTGTCACACTTTGTGGCCAGTGTCGCATATGCCAGCTTAATTTATTACCTCTCAATGAAAAGTAATGGTATCTAGTCTCTGCTAATCACTGTGAACTCTAGACAAAAAGGGACTGTCTGTGCAACCACAGTGCATTTTTGAGTAAGTTAATCAGAAAAAGGAGAAGAAGAATATATGTATAAAGGGTATGCATTTACGTCATTTTCCTGCCTAGACGCCCCCTCAGCCAGACTGAGTGGCAAAACATCCTTAAACATAACTGGCTTTAGTAGGGGAAACTGAAAACTTGAGTAAAACAAATGATTATGTGCTTAACTTAAAGGCAGCTGGACTTGACCGTGATCCTTACAACTTACCAAAGAACGAGTGGTCAATGAGATGTGGCCAGGAATCAGGTTTCCTGACATTTATATGTGCCTGATTTTGACACCAGGGAAATACATAAAGCAATTTGATCTGTTTGACAACGCTATAAAAAATTAAAACAGGAAATTATAGGAGCCCTATTTACACCTGATATTAAGATATGTTTTGGTCAATCGGATCACAAATAGACAATTCCCGTTGTGACGGTATTTGGCTTCTAAGAATTTGAGTTCGGGCGCCAGGGGTAAAAACCACCACAATTATTAAAGTCAATTCATTAAAGACAAAGACAACCAGAATTGATGTAAAACTTTTCTATTTAAGCTTTTTCATTCATATTACCTCACAACAATTTAGTTCTTAATTTTTCATACAAGGAGGAAGAGGGGAAAAAAAAATTAACAAACAGGAAAAAAATAAAATAATAAAAAAAAATGAGAGAAAACACAATTCTTACGGTTTCAATTTCAGGTCCAGAACATTTACCTTTTAAATACCCAACAATAAATAAGTGACACAAAAATCAGCAAATATAAGACAATTCAAACAAGTTGATATGATTCAATAAATCTTATACAAAAACAAAACAAGTCGTTCTTACATCAGAAAAGAAACAAGCAAAAGGAAAATCATTCTAGATCCAAAGGAAGAGAAAAGGGAAAAAAGTTAATATTAACAAAAATTACAAAGTTTCAATCAAACTCTAATCTATAATAAATAAAAAAAAAAAACAATTTGCTTGCAGTGTCACACAAACTACTGGACCTGAAACAATAATTTCTTTACAAATCATTATTTACAAAAAAACGGCTTAAACGCCAAAATAAACACACATGCAAACACACACGTAAACGCAACACACACGCAAACACACATTCATACACCAAAACTCCCAACACCAAAAACCTCCTCAAGACCGCTGCATATAACGCCCTGAAGTAGCGTCTAATACACCATAAAACGACCACCACCAAAAAGTTCTCTCTCAAACGCTCAACGAATACCCTAACAAATCGCAAGGACTAGAGACATCACAACTCCAGCATCAAATATAACATTAACGCTCAATGCTCCATCATACTCACAACAACCTTTGCCAGCGTGACCATGACAAGGAAACAAAAACCCGCACGCCAAACAACCCTAACAAGCTAGCGAGTGAACGAGAGAGAGCCCGCAAGATGAACGTAATTACTTCCTTAAATAGCTTCCTACCTGGTTCCGTATAACGCTCAACAGCGCCACCCCAGTACCAAATATGCAGCACACAAACCACTGACGACTGTCACACCGTTTACACCTGGTGGTTTTTGAGTTCTTCGAAGGGAAGGTCTATGTAAATGTAAATGTTTTTCATTTTTTTTTTTTTTTTTTTTCTCAGATCTTTCAATTTTGGATAAAATAAGTTTGCACAATTTGCATATAAATACACATCTAGATGAAGGAAAACAAGTGGAGAGCATCAGATTTAGTTACTGCTCTGACAGCCGCAAAACAGGCCGAACGCGGTGAGTGCGTGTTAGAAATCATGAATAGTGAGAGAACATTGTGCTTTATATGCTTTTCCTCTTCAAACCAAACTCGGGCCTTCAGTCGACTAACTTTAAATCTCATATTGTCTCTTTTTGCGAACACATTCGACCACATGAGCGTTTACACCATGGAAGCGATCCGGTCAAATGCACTACCTCTCGAAGTGGTTGATAGTGGGCAAGCTTAGACCCCATTTGCATCTGTATTTAGCGTTGTCCACTTGTGATCCAATAAACCAAAACACATCTTAATAGCAGGTGGAAACAGGGCCTGATTGTGTGTCGAGGTCAGTAAGTATCTTAATAATAAATATCAGATAATTTGAGTTCAAAAGTTAGTCAGGTGAAAAGTTAATTCAGGTTGGAAAATGTCACAGTATAAAAAATAAATGACAGTTATATTTAATAACATTTGGTAATAATGATTCAAATGTGTACTGTCACATGTAGGGAAAATGTTATAACTTTTTACTTTATGCTAATAGATAACTTGACAAAGGGCAAAGCTAGCTGCTTCCCGAGAAGCTCTCATTGTAGCAGCTTGGAAACATTGTTTTCTGACAGGCTGTTAAAAGCTTGTTCACCTCGGCGCTCAGAAATTGCGTAGATGCCAGTTCAGTCAGATTGGATCAGATGATTTATGCTGGCTCTTGCCATTTTTATGTGCAGAATGCATCAGACGGTTCATGAGCTGTCTGTTTTGTGTGAATCGGACACTTCTCCTTCTTTGTTTTGGTAAAGAAAAAGACTGTTGTTTTTGTGTAATGCCCCTGACACCTTTCCACGTTTTTTTTTTTAGTCGTAATAATGAAAGCACACATCGCCCTCTGTAGCGGTAATGGCTTGTTATCTCTTCATGACTAATTAATGACAGTCCTCGTCTGAAATCTTCACTTAAACAGCTGTCTCAGAACTGCAGTGACCTCCAGTCTCGTTTTCCCCCCTCAGGCTCAACCCTTTCACACATTAAACTCCTTCACACCTCTGTGCTGTCTCTCTGCAGTGTTATTCGATATGTCGGATCTTCTCTCATCATTGCGAGTCTGATTGGCACTGGCATTGTATTTGGACATCTTGTGGTGTTTTATCGACACGTGACAATCAAACACTGGGATGACAGATCAGGTGGACCAATGACTTCCAGTTCCCAATGCTGCAGTAAATACTCCAAATGAACCTTCATCACTTTAGTGTCAATGGATGTGAATCTTTAATTAAATCAATACAAATCAATATTTTTTCCCACATTCCAAACAAGCCAGTTTGAATTGAAATGATTTAGCCTTCATTCGGTGGTACATAGTGCTTCATTAAGAATTAATGCATTCCAAACAGCTTCAAACTTTCGGGGGTTTTGTTGTTGTGTGTTTTTTATTTATTTCCATTTTAAATCTTTAGTCACACAGTAAAGAGAGTTTTTAATAAATTGGCCTGTAAAAAACAAAACAAAAAAAAAGGTCTGACAGATTGGAAACCTTGACTGAAGGCCCGTTCACACCAACAACAATAAAGATAACTATATTAGCGTCCACACCAGCGGACGATATCATTCTTCACTTTAAATGCTCAAGCTTGTTATAGCAGGATGGATTCCGATTTGCTGTCAATGTTTTTATCGTTCATCAGCTGGATTAAATCGTTCTGAAAGTGATTTCAGTGATAACGTTTCGCTGTGCTGTTATCGTTACAGCTGTGGTGTGAACTCTGCTGTTCTTTAATTCTGAGAACGAGTTTTAGAACTATATCTTTATCGTTATCTTCATAATTATCGTCCTTGTTGTGAATGGACGAAAAATTATTTTCTCACCATTGTGGCAATTAATATCTTGATAACGTCATTACGGTTACCTTGAAAAGTTTAGTTAACTCAAAAGTGTACTCGCCCTCATGTTGTTCCAAACTTGTATAACTCTCTTCCGCAGAAGGATAAATTTAATTCTGGGCACTATTTTTCATGTGCTTGTGAATGAGGACTGAGGATTTTGTCAAACACAAAATCTCATTTAAATGCAAAAAGTGTCATTAAGTGGTCTACATGACTTGTGGCTTCAGAAGACTTGGAATATAGCAAACAACAAAGAGATTGACAACTATAAGTTGTTGTTCACTAATCTTCTGCTTCTTGACAGCATCATTAGTTGAGAACTCAAGAATCAGATCTGTCCAAAAGCACCATTCAGACACAGATTTGGGATCAAACATCAGTTCATTGAAAAGATCTCAAGAGTAATTTGTTCCCTAAATCTCTACTTCTTTCATAAACACTCATGAATGTGCCCGGGAGAGCTGAGGTGCACAGTGAGTAACAACTTCAAATTATGGTCTGTGAACACACAAAGCTATCTTTTGGCTTTAGACTGGTGTTGTATGGACTAGTTTAATGATACTTTTTGATCACAGATTGATAATACATTTCCAATTTGCTAGGATATACTTCATAAATTCATCTTTTGTGTTCCACAGAAGAAAAAGAAGTTCATTTAGGGTCGGAAAAATGTGAGGATGAGGATAAATAATGCCAAGATCTTCATTGTGAACCATTGCTTGTAAAGCTGTCGTTTGGAACATGATTTAAGTAACGAGTGGTTCACCATATCATCTGTAAGTCCAGCTGATCATCCTCCTAAACCAGCTTGGATTTTCATAATTGACCCTTGGCCTGCAGTTTGATTGACAGGCGATCTAACCAATCATAACCCCGAATCCGCCATTTTATCCGACAAAGCAGTCAGGGGAGTTAGTAGATTAACATTGGTAAACTTAAACTTGAAAAATTGTGTGTACTCACGTCTTTCCACGCTTGGAACAACATTCCTTCTGATGTTCATTCATGTTTATTTGATGATATAAATGAAGGAGATTGAAGGAGCTACAGCGATCTGTCACGACACATTAAAGACACACTATACAGTATTTATTGTATAAACTTGTTTATTGTAAAAAATTACAATATTTTAAATATAAAACGGTTTAATTTCAAAAGTAAACTCTGTCTTGTCTGTCGACGCGTTGTCAGTATCCTCTTTGCTCCGCAATGTATTTTTCACTGCGCGAGAACATGATGTGTGGCGTGAGAACGCATAGCTTGTCGGATATAGCAACAGTAACTAAAGGAGGTGGGTCTTTGCAAAAGGTCAATTTCCCTTGAAATTTCAGGAAAGTTTGAATATTGTTTGTGAGAATGTAGATACACCAACTGAGAGCTTGGATACAGTGCAATCGTTGTCCATTCACCTGGATCCTGGGTAGGGTTGCACCAGCTGTTCATAAGATCTTACATAAATTGGATTGTAAAAGTTCACATTAAGCTAGTTTGTAACTAACTCTGTACTTTATTCGATTGCACTTTGTTCTTAACCCAGAACATACCTAGTAGCTCATAAGCTCTCCATAAAGTAATGCGCATAATATGACATTTACCTTCAAATACATGAGCAGAAGTTGGGTTGTAAATTTCAGTTTATCCTTTATTCTAACTTCAATTGCCTCTAACGGTACAAATGTTTCCATTCAAATCCAATAATACATATAAATGAATGACATAATGGGTATTTTTTATGAGGAAATAACACTGTATTCAAAATGAAAAAGGCTCAATAAATAAATACTGATAAATAAGAAATGACATTTATTCAAAACAGAAATTACATAATGTTCTCAGTCTGTATATGGCTTCTGTATATATTTAGTTTATATGTAGAGTGACATTTCAACTAAGTTTAACGGGGCAAAAATATTTTGTATTGCGTAAGTTGTAACTTAGTGCCCCTTTACGTCAAAACAAGGCTAAGGTGTAACTTACAAACAGCTGGTGCAACTGGGACCTGGTCCTTGTGTTTTGCATCTAAGCATGTAGGTCATGGTGTTACAGTAGAGTGAGTCATTTGCTAGGAGTAGGAGTAGGAGATGTTTGAAGCAATTATAAACAGTCACTTTTAACCAAAGCGAACCCACTACAGGGACAATCCACCTGGAGCAACCAAGGGCACAGAGCTGATCCTTCATGACTTGTTCCACACTTGTTCCTTGTTGGAACCAACAACCATCCCATTACAAGCCCTGAGTTTTGACTGCTGCACTACAAGTGACTCACTGTGAATAAATCTGCTGCTGTGGAGTATTTTAGAGTGCTGTCAGGTTAGTGGGGCAGTGTGTGGGAGGAGAGTCCGTTTGTAGATGCGTGATGTGTGGGTGGAAATGTTGAGAGCTCTATTTCAGGAAGACATGGGGCAAGCTTGCGAAACACACTAACAGAAGAGTCTGGATCAGACCTGTTCACCTCGGACGCCAGGTGCACGCTAAAAATGACCACACTGCACTTCTCCAGACATTCTACACCTAAATGCGCTACTGCCGCTGTTAACTCAGCAAACGATGTCTGTGTTCGTAATGCTGTGTATGGCAAAGGTGCCTTGAATTCCCATGATCTTATTATAGAATCCCCATTCAATTTGGCCACAACCCTCTCTCTCTCCGCTCTCTTTCTCTCTGTATTTGTCTCGCTGTTTGTGGTGATTGTCCTCTCCAGAGGCACAGTGGAAAATGTGATGTATTTTCCCTTGATTCAAAGCATGTGGTGCCCTTCTGGTTGCCTTTCACTTCAGAAGCACCCAACTGACGGTTTGACAGAGGCCGAGGGTGTTCCGTCAGACTTCACTGTCCACGTGTTTTTCAGCCAAATCCTCATTTCCATGCTTTTTCAGCAGCATTTTCAAAGTTCGTACGTGAAGTGTAAGGGTTAGTTCATCCAAAAATGAAAATTCTGTCATTAATTTCTCACCCTCATGTTGTTCCAAACCCGTAATACATTTGTTTATCTTCAGAACTCAAATGAATATTTTTTAATTAAATCTGAGAGCTCTCTGCCCCTCCATTGACAGCCTATGCAACTACCACTTTCAAGCCCCAGAAAGGTAGTAAAGATATCATTAAATTAATCCATGTGACTCATGGATGTGACAAGAGTCACAAAATATTTGCACAAAATAACTTAATTTGCCACTTTATTTACAAAATATTTTGATTGGAGATTAATATTTTAAGTGGTATATTATGTTTTCTTTTTTGCCTCAAACAAAGCACTCGTGTCGCTTCATAAAATTGAGGTTAAACCACTGCAGTCACATAGACTTTGTTGGATGATGCACCTTCACTCTTTTCCATTGTAGAAAAGTGAGGCCATCTTGCACTAATTATGTTGTTCAAAGCCTGAGTCTGCGCAGTAGTGAGCATGAAGTGGAGCTGCGGTACGGGGCCGTTCACATATCGCGCAAAATGGAAGCGACGCGGCCGTGGCGCGCATGCGGTGCGGCGCACTCGTTTTTTCCAGACGCGGTGAGATGAAAACATCTCAACTTTTCAGAATGCCGCAAGCGCAGCGCAGGTCATGTGACAAGAACCATCCAATCAATCCTTTCCCTTTCCCTAACGGTAGCCTAATCACCTCAGACAAACGCAGAGTCGTTGTGCTGGAGAGATGGTTTCACGGCAGAAGCTCTGTTTGATAATGCTTGGGCCAATTTTTCTTAAAAGATTATCAAGCTGGTCCTTGTCAACACTTAAATAGACTTTGAATCTCTCAAGAAAACCATACAGGTTTGGAATGGCATGAAGGAGAGTAAACAATAACCAAATTTCCATTTTGGGCAAGCTATTCCCTCAGATTTTGACTACTGTTGCAGTTTCATTTATCCAGCAGTATGTACCTCAGTCAATTTTGTTCTTCATCACACCTGTTCTTAGTCAGTGTAAAAAAATAAGAGAACAAAATAGTTCCCATGATTCAGTGGTTCCTGCCGCCTCAGTGTTTATGTATCCTTTGTGTACATCTTCAATACCATTGTGTTGCTCTCAGTGCCAACCCCCATCACAGTTTCAAGTCAAAACATTTCCATTTGTCCCCTAAAGAACTGGTTTAGATCAGATACACATAGTAACACATACAGCAACTACTCAAAATGAAAAAAAAGCCCATCTGTGATCTCAGCAGAGTCATATCTCACACTCTGCAGTCAGAAACGCATAGACAAATGGGGAATGTCTACGATCGTTTAATCAGACTTTGTGCAAGCAGTTTAGTAAGAATATGTTTGTGTATCTGTACTGCTTAGTAAGATTCAACAACAATTGACCTCCTCCCCTCTCTCTCTCTCTCGTTGTAGGGCTGGAAGGGCTCCCCCTCATGGCAGGGTCAAAGACTACTGTGTTCACCTGCTGCAACAGAAGGTGAGTGTTCATGGTGTTTATTTGAACACATGCAAATACGTGGGAGTTTTTGCATCACTCATATGGTTTACTCTAGTGCTCTGCTGTGACCGCCCACTTATGGGTCGCTGAAGCGTGTTTTCCATTCGACTTTCTCTGAGGACATTTCAAAAAATTCTTTAATAAAGAGTTCAAAGCCTTGAACCAATCCTCGGAGCTCTGAGAACATACCGTATACACAACAGATAATTAATTTGTCCTGAAAGGACAAAGAGTAAGTTGAGTCACATACTTAATTGAATCAATTGTAAGTGTAATCAAATGAAAATCTACGGTTTTATCTTTTATGCTCTAAATGTCCCAATGTCCCTTATTAACTAAAATTAATCGACACTACCTAAAAAGCTGTAGAGACGGAAGCAATTCCCATTTCCACAGTGGCGCTAGCTTTAGGGTTGTAGGCCTGTATAGTTGAATAGGGGATGCTATGCACTGCTAGCATTGTTGTGAGAATGATTTTCAACCAAGAGGATCATTTAAATTTATCATTTAAATTTTACACTCCTGTCTCTGCAAATGTTTGCCAAACAGATATTATCTCTATGGAATTATGATTTATTAGCTAAGTTTACATGCACCCAAATCTGTCAGGCCAAAAAGCGGCTATTGATTGAACCCATAATCAGACTAACGGCTCAATAGGACTGAAAGCCTTCATGTAAACGCCTCAATTAATCCAGTTGAGGTGAATCCTAATAAAATTGCGACTGGATTGAAATGGTTGGTGTAGACTCAAAATAATAATAATAAAAATGCTTGAATATGGACATTTTCTCAATCGGCTTGCGCACATGCGTAGTACTGTGATTTCCATTCTTACGAACATGTCAGGCCAATGGAGGAGACTGAATATTTACTCATGTTTGAAAAACGCTCTTCTGACATAAATGTGAGCTTTCTTTTTAGATATATCATCAAAGCTAAAACTGCATTTATGCTTACATTTATTGGCCAGAGGAGAACTGGCCCTCGACTAAGCCTGGTTTCTCCAAGGTTTTTTTCTCCATTTGTTGGAGTTTTGGTTCCTTGCCGCTGTTGCCTTTGGTTTGCTTAAGTTGGGGACACTTGCTTGATATTCAGCAATGTTTTTGGTATTCCTGCATTGGTGCCGTTGTATGCGAACTGAGCTGAGCTGGACGATTACATCACTGTTTTCTCCAGTGCTGATTTACATAAATTAACTACACTAATAACTATTGATCTTTGCAACGGAATGAATCAATAATATATAGAATAAGCTGGACAATGACACCATTTTCTTTGGGAGCTGCTGTGCAGCCAAAACTATTTGCCAATTATTAATGTAAAGCTGCTTTGCCACAATTTGCATTGTAAAAAGCTCTATATAAATAAAGGTGACTTGACTTGACTGACTTACGGTAGCTTCAGTAACATTATCACGGTGGCATTCTCTGGTTCTGTACCCCAGGGTTGCCAGGTCTGCACAACAAAACCTGCCAAATTGCCAATCAAAACTATCCCAATCACATCCAAAACATGTGTTACATTCTGGGGGGTGAAAATCGCGTTCCGGGGCAGGGGGTTGTCGCTTCAACCTGTGGACTACAAAAGTGACAACAGTGTAAATGTAGCGCAATTCCTTGGGAAAACCGCGGACTTGGCAACACTACTGTACGCCATGACTGCATTACATGTAACGCACAAGTAAATGAATATGTAAATCAGATTGCAAAAGTTCAGATGTAGAACCCAGAAGCGCTGCACTGTCTACAATGTTAACAGTGTAGGAGAATGACAGAGAAGAGACGAAATTGTTGAATAAACTCGTTATTTTTGTTTTGTTTCTGGCGCACAAAAAGTATTCTCATCACTTCATAACATTAAGGTTGAACGACTGTGGTCACATGGACTATTTTAACTTAAGACTATTTTAAGTCTTTATTACGTTTCTGGACTTTTAATGCGGTACTTGCGTTGCTTTCTATGGTGATCGAATCTCATCAAAAATATCTTAATTTGTGTTCCGATGATGATCTTACAAGTGAGGAATGACATGAGGGTGAATAATTAATGAGAGATATGTCATTTTTGAGTGAAAAAATCATTTAAGATGAATGAGAAAGCTAATAAATAGCGCTCTAACTCCTTGAACTCAGCATAGCTCCAAGGCTACGTTCATAATGGTTTGTGGGTCATGTAGTTCTGTTGCCACTACTACAATTCTGTAGAGCAGATCTGACTGGATGTGAGTGAGGGGGGTCAGTCTCCATGAAGAGAGCAATGAGTCTCTGTGGCACGAAGACAATTTATGCCCACAAGGTCAGGAGAGGTGAAGACACAGAGAGAGGTATGAGTGCAGACTGTTAACTCGGTCCACTGTAGAGAGACTGATTTACCTCACTGTGGATTTTAATAACAGCTCCTCTATAACAGTTGGATCATGACACGCTGCATCAGAGCAGCTGATTCAAACCCTTAATGCTGTTGTGATGCTCTATTCTTCAGCTGGCTCACTAAAGACTCAATACTCATACATCCTGACCAGTGTTGAGGAAGAGAACCGTAACCTGACAGGCTACAAGATACTCACAATATCATTTTGTTTCTGCAGTATACAAACAAAATTACCTAATTTAAGCTATGTAAGGGGGCAATGTCTTTTTAATTAAATAACGTCTAAAATCAGAGCAGCACGGTCTCAATTAGAATAATTGCATCTTACTAGAACACTGTTAATACAGCTAAGATCATTGATCATTGAAATAAACCATTTGAATGAACCAATTTGCTAAAATGAATCCTCCCATGTTCAAGTTAGTTAAAAGCTTTTCAATGAAACTCATCCTGAATAAAATAAGGCCCCATGAAGTCTTTTATAATGCGTTCAGTTGTTTGTTTTATTTAATAATGAAAGAAGAAAAAAGAGAAAATGGCTCAATTTTTTCAAAAAAAAAAAAAAGATTAAATGTAGTTGCAATAGTTGTAATTAACATGTAAAGAATCTGTACAATTGCTTTTTAGCTTTTCGTACAGGGATGGAAAATGAAAAAAAAAACAGCTTGAATATTTGATCTCTTCATGTGGGTGGGAATGAAACGCCCCTTTCCTCTGTTTGGTCAGCCGAAGATCAAGTCTTGCCGTCATTATTTCTTCCTCATTTCCATGCAGCAGAATAATAGTCCTCCTCAGCTGCAGTTGTACAGATTCTTTACATGTTTATTGCAACTACATTTAATCTTTCCCTCAGCAAACGTCCAGACTAATGAATGGCTCGACACAAACCAGGGCAGAGCCTAGACGGGGCTTTCTACTTCAATATTATATCCAATATTAAGTCCAGAACAAATGATACATTTTCATTTGAATTATGGATTTAGTTTTTAAAAGTTCTGTAGAATTTTCATAATCAAAAATAGCTTAATGATATTTTTTATAATTATTTTAACCAAAGAACCCTATGAAATACATTTTGTTTTTTCAGAAGTTCTATGTGGTCTGTTTTAATTTCTCTAGATTCTGTTTTTTATGATTTAATACAAATTTACAATTTAATTTATCTTTAAGATGTATTTCATTCAATCAAATTGATCAATTTCTTTACTCTTTTTATTGGCAAACAAAAGTGGTTTACACTACACGTTAAATGAAAACGAATGAAAAATTGAGTGGTTTTGTGTGATTGCTTCTTAAAAATGTTTTAATAAACTGTATTATAATTATCAGTGTGAAGAAGTACATTCTACTGTACTATAGTAATACATTTAAGTCATAATTTCTTCAAGTTAAACCAAACTTTTATTTCGGCATGTAGTGAAGACCTTCTGAGCTTCTTTGTGAATCTGACAATAGTTTAATCAAATGAAATGGTGAAATGCTGGTTGAGCAGCTCTGGAGATGAAAATCATGTGATCATGTCCTCATACAGTGAGACAGCAGACAAGCATCAAGCGTGCTTGAGTGTATATACAGTAGACAAACTATGAAGTCTGCCTGTTTCTCTGTGAATGAGCTGCACATTTAAATAGCAGTCTTTTTTGCAGTTTGAAATTCAGAGTCAGACACTAGTCTGTATCTCAATTTGATTAAATGTACAGCCCTACTTTAAATTTATTCATTCCATCTTTATGACTGGATTCCCATTTCTATCCGCATTTTCTGCACAGTGGAAATCACGGGGTCCTAAATGAAACTACAACCCTGCTTATACCCCTGACAAAGCCGCTGGCCAATCTTTCATCTTGCTTATTTCTATATGAAAAGGCAGTTCTAAGACCAAAATAAAATGGCTTTGCACTAGACTCTTTTATCCTGCTGGTCTCAAACCAGGCATTCATTCTGGCGAAACTGATGCAAAACAAAGACCGCATAGAACTAGTTTTCTCACATTATAATCACCGAAGCTGACTACATTTAGTTGGCAGACATCCAAAATGAATTTTTTTATATTTACTACTTTAAAGAAAGTGCATCAAATTACTTTCAATGTTAAAATAGGTTCTTAAAATTCATAAAACTGTAGTCAGGGCATGTATGTCATCATTCAGCTCTGAAGGAAATGGAAACATGGGTGTAAAAGAAAGTGGATCAAATTTCTTTGGATGACTATAGTTACATCATCTATGCCATCATTCAGCTCTGACGTCAGTGGAAACATGAGTTTGAAGAAATTAAATTGGATTACAACAGATGTTAAAACAGATTCTTAAAACTTCTTGGACTGTTATGTCATCATTAAACTAGTAAGTAAATGGAAATTCTATGAGGGGGCTGAGTGACATTCTAAACTACTCCAGTCTTTATCATCCAGACATCCGATCTCACTGCAGGGCATCACGGACCCCCTCAGACTCATTTAGCATAACGGCCGCGGTAATGAGGCAGTATATAAATGGGACGCTACAAGCCCCTTGGTGAATATGGCTTACTAAGAGCTCTGGATCAGTCTATAGGACAGCTCGAAGGGACAGGATATACACTAACATTAAACTTTGATGTAAAGTGACGTCCAGCTTGCTGTTCGCTCTGGAGAGAGCATTCATAACTTGACCGGCTGGACAGTTCTAATGCTGCAGTAGTGTGGTGAATACTCCCATCATTCAACAAGGCCCTGAGGTTCCCCCTTAAAGTCATTGCATTACTGCCCCCTGCTGGCCATGCACTCACCTACAAGTGCCTTACACACTCCCATACACTCTCTCAGCTCTCAGAATCTTTCTTTTGCCATTTAAAAGTCCTTGAGGAGTTTAAGAAACTTGCTTGGGTGTGTTTTTTTTTTTTTTGGAGGCACAATTCCAAATAAACCAAAGGCTCAAAAATTGCCATTGAACTGATGAGGAACCTTAGACTGAATAGCTAAGCATAGCATACATAAAAGGCCTGTGTGATTTGGTTGCTACACATCTAAGGGCCATTTCTTTGGATTTGTGTCCGCAGACGTTACAGTGGTGTATCAGAACGGCTTGCCGGTGATCTCCGTACGTTTGCCGTCCCGACGAGAACGCTGCCAGTTCACCCTCAAACCCTTGAGCGACACAGTGGGTGTTTTCCTTCAGCAGCTGCAGGCAGAGGACAGGGGCATCGATAGAGTCGCCATCTACTCTGAAGGTAAAGTACATCTCTGACATTACTATGGTTGCTTTCTTTGCATTATAAGCTGATTTGTCAGTGTAAGTAGTACTGTCAAGTACAACAGAACTCTTTATAACTGCCGAAAATCAGCTTGTGTAAGCAATAAGGTACGAGAGGCTGTGCTGTATCGTGAATAAGTCACGGCTGAAGGGCGTTGTTACCCTGTGACCCCTTCAGCCGTGACCGTAACTTAATCACAATACAGCACTAGCCTCGAGGACCAGATAGCTTTTATAAAACGGTTACCACGCAATACAAATATTAAAGCCAAAAATCAATCAATGCAACTTTCATGAAGTAAAGTTCTAATAAAAGCCTTCCTTCCGCCGGAAAAAATAGCCCCTGACCATAAACGGCAACAGAAGTTACATTATCACGCCATTAGATGGAGGCAAAGACTGTCTTTATGAGTGTGTCAGTCAGTAGTGAGGACTTTTACATTGAAAGACTGAATTGTTGTGAACACGGAACAAAACGCATCTGACAAATGCTTTGACTAGCGCTGTCAGTCACGGGAAAACCCATTAACTGTTAAAAGGACAAGATAATACATCGGACATTTCAACCGATTTTTTGTTAGACTGGCCTGAAGGAAAATGCTAAATCTGAATGCAGGTAATAAACTCGGTCACTCGATCGGTTTCTCTCAATGCTTGTCTACATAATACAGTAAGCTTCAATGAGCAAAATAAATTGAGAACATACAGTTTACGTTGCTAAGAGTGTTGCTAAGGGTGTTGTGAAGTGATGCATAGAACTGCTGAGTGAAGCGGTCATAGCTGTGTTTTATCTTGAATAAAACACAGCTATTGACCAATCAGAATCAAGGACAGGAACTAACCGTTTTATAAAATATTTTAAAGCACCCCTGCTCAATAAAAGTATACCCCAAATGGTAGTGTACAGGTGATATAAAAAAATAAAAGTTTTCACTTTTGGGTGAACTATCCCTTTAAGAATAGTTAATGTAGCATTGTGCATTTAAACACTTTCATCGTTCTCAGTTCTAGGAGCAAAATCAAATTAAATTTTAAGTTATTAGTGCTTTCTTTTTTGTAGTTGAATCCACAAATCGCAGATGAACTTGCGGCTTTATCTGAAGTGTTTAATTGAAAGTACATCTTATAATCTAATTGAGGAACAAGAATCATTTGTTCTCTGTGCAAACTGCATGTCTGTTCTGTTTCAAGCTCAATTATTCCCGTGTGAGAGGCGCTTGAGCCTTCTCTCGCCTGTGAGATGAGTGAGAGAGGTTATCCGTCTTTACCTCACCGTTTCACCTCAGATTGGGAAATGTTGCTTTTCCTGATGAGCATACTAACACTGAGCAGGATACCTTTGTGATAAGCATTTAGATTGGCTTTTGTATTTCACAACCATTTCAGAGAGAGGATTGCAGTTTAAGAGAGACACCTCTAATTTCTTCCTACTCCTCTCTCAGTAGATGGAGCAAGGATATCGTCCTCTACAGGGATCGACATTTTACTTATGGACAGCTTTAAGCTAGTCATTAATGACACAACATACCTGGTGCAGCCGCCTAGGAGAGGTGAGTGTGCCCTGCTGCATTGTGGGTCATTATGTGCAAGACATTGCAGAGCAGTTTTTGATATTCTGTTGACATCCATTGCAGATATGCTACCTCATGAGGAAGCAGAACGACTGAACGATGTCAAGCTCTTGGTGCAGCAGCTCTACAGCACACTGCGTATAGAGGAGCATCAGCTCACCAAAGAGAGAGAGCTGATTGGACGACTGGAGGACCTCAACTCGCAGCTCCAGCCCTTGGAGAAGGTGTGTTGTTTGAGTTAATGTCGCATTATATGTCATGTTAATACCAAAAACTTGACTAATTTATTGCCCTCATACTGTGTTTTTCACAGTTTTAGTCTATTTTGCATCGAAAGAACGTAGAACATCCTGTGTCCTGTGGAAGTTGTTTCCACCTCAGATTAAACAAATTAATAAGGTAACAATAAAAAAGTTGAAGTAAAATGAGAGAATCGCAATTGCGTAACGGAAAAATCTACATTGCGAGAGATAAAGTAGAGCCCTGCACGGGACTGGACTTTTTTTTTTTTTTTCCCTTAAATCCTGTTGAATTTCTGACTATTACCACCCGCTCCTGGAAAATGTGTGTTTCCACACACGCAAACATTCTGTTTAGGGACGTATATAAAATTAGGGATATATAAGAAATATGACGATATGTATCGTTGATGTAAACAATATCATTTGCAATTGAGAGTTAGTTTTATCCAAGACTCAGATTTTACTGTATTTATAAGGCATAGTTCACCCAAAAATGTAAATTCTGTCATCGTGCTCGCCTTCATGTCGTTTCAAACCTATGAGATGTCCATTCAACTTCTAAACACAAATCAATGAAGATGTTTTTATGAAACCTGAAAGATTTCTGTTCCTCCATTTAAAGTCCATTCCTCTAATTCTTAAAAGATCCAAAAAACATCTTCAAGACATTGTAAAAATAATCAATCTATTGGTTTAATCCAAGTCTTTTGAAGAGATATGATGAACAGATTTACAACTACGCACATACTGTAGTAAGCACAGACATTCAAATGCTTGCGTGATGCACAAAAACAACATGAGTGAGTAAATGCGGTTGGAGAAAAGTCATTTTGACACGCTCTTTTGCGATTTAGAACTGTGACTGATTGCATTGACCACCTGAAGCTCGCTCTGGAACGGCACTCCTCAAAGTGAAAGAGCAAACATCATTTAAATCACCATATCACATTTAGTTTTAGGAATATTATTATTCAAAGCGTTTTAGATGGTTTATTCTATATGTACAATGCATTAATAACAGGAGAGGCGGGACATATCGAGCACCGCGAGAGTCTGTGCGTGTGTAAGATCCAATGAATGCCTGCATTGAAAGCGCAAGTGCTGTTTTTGGGGAGTTTCAGTGACATTACTTCATTAAACTACTATATACAATGTTGAATATAATGTATAATAATGCAATGGGGGATGTTTGTGGGTCCTAATAATAATAATATTTTTATATGGGTTGAATTGTATTGAATCGTGACATGAGTGTATCGTTACACCCCTAATCCTGTTACAGCTTGTAGAAATTGTGAAAACATTACACATACATCAGAGCTATGCTAAACAAATGCCGATTGGAATGGGATCAGTGCTTAAACAACAAATTACATGATTTAAATCAGGATGTTGGAACAAAACATATATTCCCTTTTAATAATTGCTGGGATCAAGTTGTTTATACAAGATGCTGGATAGGACACTCAAGACTAACTCAATTTTTACTTTAAGGCGAAAACTATCCAAAGTGTCCATCTTTCCTGAAACTACTGTCCATTAAACATATTTTACTGGACTGTAACACTTCTACCCTTTTAAGAGGTTTTTAACCAAGTAAATCCAAATTTAGTTTTAAGGTTTTTAGGAAAAATGTTTAAAAACTTAAACATCTTATTTAGTTTAGTTTTTTTTACTAAACCTCTCTCACCATGAATATAGCTATAAAGAAAATAGAAAAAAAAATATATACACTGCATAATACATTGCATTTAATTAATCTGACCATACAATAATGCTAGCACCACAAATGACAAACATATTCAGCCAGTTTTTAATTAGCCTTATATAACTCTATCAACTGTTAAAATCACAAAACATCACAAATAGTGGAGCCCAAAAACATATTTAAATATATTTATAAAACACACACACACACACACACACACACACACACATAACCATAACAATTAAACTCTGGAACAAGGCACAATATTTAATTGCATTACTTATAAAAAAAACAAAAACTAATTAAATACAAAAATAAATAAATGGGAAATAAAAATATCACAGGCGTTTATGTAGCCTAGAGAATTAACAGATAGCAAAAAGAAAATAAATAACATACTTAATGAATGAATTATTTGGCCTAGCCTGCTATGGAGGATGAGAATGTTACTGATCGACTACGGGGAACTTCTTTCTTGTCCCAATCCCGTAGTCGTGGCCTAATGGTGAGGGAGCCGGGCTTGTAACCTGAAGGTTGCCGGTTCGATTCCCACGCCGACAGGAATTAAGGTGGGGATTGTGAATAAACAGCACTCTCTCCACCTTTGACACCATGACTAAGGTGCCCTTGAGCAAGACACCTAACCCCTAATTGCTCCCCTTGTAAGTCGCTTTGGATAAAAGCGTCTGCCAAATGAATAAATGTAAAATACATCGCATCGACAGACAAGACAGAGCAGGTTACTTTTGATATGAAACAGTTTCATATTTAAAATATTGTAATTTTTTAAAGAATTTTAAACAATAAGTACCGTATAGTGGCTCTTTGATGTGTCGTGACAGATCGCTGTAGCCTCTCAGTTCAAGCGGCTCGTTCATCTCTTCATACTAGTTCATTTATAGTATCAAATAAACATGAATGGACATGGGATTCTTGTTTTAATCGCGGAAAGACGTGAGTACACACAAGTTAATCTACTAACTCCCCTGACTGCTTTGTCGAACAAAATGGCGGATTCGGGGTTCTGATTGGTCAGATCGCCTGTCAATTAAAAATTGCAGTCAACGTGTTGATTGCCATCCAAATCCACATCTCTGAAATTAAAAGGGATCAATTCAAAAATCACTGTTTAAATCCTTTTTGACCACGGCTGAGCGCCGTTCAGTAACTGTTGCACTTCATGGTAGTTTACATTTTAAAGATGTACAAAAGTATTTACAAGAACAATATTTCATCACTGCTCCATCTCAGCTAGTGGGAGCTGTTAAGAAAAGAAGAGGAAAAATATATGTAGCATGTAAACATTTGAAATGTCATTATGTACAATTATAAATAGTAGGGTAGTCGTGGCCTAATGGTGAGGGAGTCGGGCTTGCTGGCATAAAAGTGTTGCTTTGGATAAAAGTGTCTGCCAAATGAATAAATGTAAATGTAAATATACATTTAAGAATTTAACCTAAGCAGCTTTATGTTTACCTCGTGTAAATAAGAGATTTTATTAATTTATTCCTGCTAATTTCCACATTTTTAAAATGACTCATCATTTTTAGAAACAAAATGTCATAACATAGACAAAAGTAAAAATGTCACGTTAGAGACACTATATCATGACTATTTTCCTGTTTTTAAACAGTTTTAAATAATCAAATAAGAAATGGGACATTATTTTCCTGTTATTAAATTTATTCTTATTATTCCAAGCATGAGACATTTTGTTTACAGCTGACAGCTATTTGACTGAGCAGCGTATTCGTAGAATCACAGAAATCGCTCCTCCGTCGTTTATAAATCAGCATCTGAATGCATGAGTTTTATCACTGAGGTGCCATACAGATTTTTACAGACGTCCACATGAGAAACAATTACCATCTAAATAGGGCTATAGTCACAATTTCAAGTCACATTTTGTGAAGTGAAAATGAAGTCACAGGCAGATAGAAAGTCGCAATTACGAGATATAAAGTCAAAAATATAAAGTCGTTATTTCAGGAAACAATCACAGCTGCAAGATATATGTGTCGCAGTAATAGTAGTTAATAGCAATGTGTGATATAAAGTCACAGATGGAACATATAGTCGATTACAGTTTTATTTTTTTTTGTACTCTGGCAGCAACAAGCTTCCATTTATGAGCAGCAAAGCTACAAAGTTAAGAAAAGTTTAACTTTATGCAAATGAGCAAAACTGTGATGCGACAGCTGAAGTGAAGACAGCGCAGCTCTCATGATTCATCTTGTGTCAAAGAAAATGGAGAAGTTGATGTTACTGTAAGCAGTTTCCCTGTTCTTAATGATTCGTCTCTGCCCACATGCAGAGATAAAATAAAAAGTGATGCGCGGAAAAAAGAAGTTGTTGGCGTTCTAAGTGATTTTAGCATTGATAATCATTAATCTTGTTCAAGATATACTGTGTTATGAACAGCTGGAGTTTGTGTACGTAGTCTTTGCCCTGTACATTATGTAAATGTACAGTATGGTGGCAACCAACATCTCATTTATGATCAGATTTTCAAAAGCTATGGCCAGTAGCAGTTTATATACATAGTAGCATCCAGCAGTAGGAACAAGATCAAGAACACAGTTGCATTCGTCTGAAGATTTGTCTGTACATTCACTGCTGTTTGTTTCAGTAGATGGAACGCTGGTTCTGTTTGCATCTTTTAGATTTCTTTTTAGTTTGCAGGACTGACTTACTTCTAATTAATTTTTGTGATTACTGAACTGTCTAAAAATGTGTAAAAATGTACCTTTAAGACTTTTCAGTAAATAGAATCCAAAAACTGGAACAAATGTGATGTTAAGAAATGGAATACATGAAACTATAATTGGTTACACCAACCGCTGAACCGCACACACAGGATTGTGGGATATCACAGGCCGCAAACATCTAAAGTGATAGTAACACACATTATCTGATCGTAATGACAGCTGATAATTAAGCCGCGAGTCTAATTGCGCAGTAGATTAAGTGTGTGGAATAGAGGGTTTTTACACAGAGAGCTGCATGAATACTGCTAATTTTGTAATTGCAAAGTTTTGTTAAAGCCAACTGACACTTGCCTGCGGGTTTTTAGAAGCATTAGAAGTGAGCAAAACTAACCTAATAAAGCAAACATTGGAAGCATTGACAGCTCCGCTGACTCGATGCATGGATTGACCCACAGCTTCTTTTGCATTTATTGTTTCTTCTGCAAGGATGGCAAATTAAAAAGACTTATTTAGCCTTTAAAAAGAAGCCGTAAAAGAGTCTAAAATAGCAAAAAAAAAAAAGAAAAAATGACTAACAGAATGATGTAACAGAATATGGATTTACATTTACCTGTATTGTACTGAAGCTTGCCTATATATTATATATACTGGCGTTTTTTTTTGTTTTCAAGTTTTTTTTTTGAAAAGTCTTTTCTGCTCACCAAGGCTGCATTTAATTGGTCAAAAATGCAGTAAAAGAAGTAATATTGTAAAATATTATTGAAATGTAAAAGAACTGTTTTCTATGTGAATATTTTAACATGTAATTTATTCTTGTGAATTTTCAGCATCATTCCTCCAGTCTTCAGTGTCACATGATCCTTCTGCTAATAAGAAACATTTCTTATTATTATCAATGTAACAAACTGTTATGCTGCTTTCATAGAGTGAAAACCATTATACACAATTATTTAATACTTTTAAACAAGGATGCATTAAATTGTTTCAAGTGACAGTAAACAAACTTATGTTACAAAAATATTTCTATTTCAAATAGATGCTTTTCTTTTGAACATTATTTATCAAAGAATACTGAAAAAGGCATAACAGGTTCCTCAAAAACATGAAGCAGCACAACTGTTTTTAAAATTGATAAGAAGAACCATTATTATTAAATGAGCACTAATAGTAATTAATAATATTCAAGCACTAAATCAGCATATTAATATTATTTCTGAAAGATCATGTGATGCTGAAGACTGGAGTAATGATGCTGTTTTGCCATTATTTTCTATTTATATAATCTATTTTATATATAAATATACACAATCCAATGTTGTTAAAAAGGTGCAAAGAAAAGCACTTGAATTAATGTGTAAACAGTTTTAAACATAATGAAATGAATTAAACATTAAATTATTTTGAAAATGCAGCTATAAGAAATTCTTGGTAATGGTTTGTCATTTTTCTTTTCAACATATAGCAAAATATATCAGAAATCTGAGAACCACTGTACTGTAATGCCCAAATCATATTTTTTAGATGTTTGTAAAATCTAATGTAATCTCCTTTTCTCAGGTTAAAGAAGAACTGAGTAGGAAAGCAGAGCGCAGGACTACGTGGGTGCTGTGGGGTGGGATGGCTTACATGGCTACACAATTTGGCATTCTGGCACGGCTGACCTGGTGGGAGTACTCATGGGATATCATGGAGCCCGTCACGTATTTTATCACCTACGGCACAGCCATGGCTATGTATGCTTACTTCGTGCTGACACGTCAGGTGAGCAGCTCGAGCTTTCTCTCTAGAACTTGCCTTAGAAGATCAGTGGGATTTCATAAGGTCCCTGTGAATACGCACTGTAGGTGCCACGGCAGGAGGAGATCTGCCTGACTTCTCTGCCATTGTTCTCTCACACAGGAATATATTTACCCAGACGCCAGGGACAGACAGTACCTGCTGTTCTTTCATAAGGGAGCGAAGAGAACACGCTTTGACATTGAGAAGTACAACAAACTGAAGGATGCGATTGCTGAGGTAAGCTAGCGCACAAACAAATGTCAAATGTGATTTCTTTTTCTTAAAGGAACAGGTCACCCAGAAATGAAAACTCTCGCTATGTGCTCACTAGCAGTGTTGGGGAAAGTTAACTTTTAAAAGCAATGCATTACAATACTGCGTTACTCCCTAAAAAAAGTCACTAATTGTAAACTAAATTAATGAAAAGTAATGTGTTACTTTACTTTTGCTTTACTTTTTCTCTCCTTGTTTCGGCTTACTTGTTTGTTTTAAATACAACCTCTCACACCAAAAGTGAAATGAATAAGATCATTGAAGGTCAGCAGCAAATGCATTGGTTAATAAAGTGAGATTAAATACATAAAGGACCCTGGACCACAAAACCAGTCATAAATTGGAGGCTATATTTGTAGCAATAGCCAACAATACGGGGGTCAAATAATACAACAATATGGGTCAAAATAATCGATTTTTCTTTTATGCCAAAAATCATTAGAATATTAAGATCATGTTCCATGAAAATATTTTGTAAATTTCCTACCGTAAATATATCAAAATTATATTTTTGTGAGTAGATATGCCTTACTAAAGACTTTATTTGGACAATTTTAAAGGCGATTTTCTCAATATTTAGATTTTTTTTTTTGCACCCCTCAGATTACAGATTTTCAAATAGTTGTATCTCGACCAAATATTGTCCTATCCTAACAAACCATACATCAATGGAAAGCTTATTCATTCAGCCTTAAGGTGATGTATAAATCCCAATTTCAAAAAATGGACCCTTATGACTGGTTTTGTGGTCCGGAGTCACATATATTTAATTATTACAGGTTTACATAAAATTCTAAGATTCCATTTCACTGTTTCACGGTTCTCAGTTTAAAAATCAAACCTTATCTTTCTCTACTCATGGTTTGCCATGCACTTGCACCGCAGTTAATCTGAAATCTGAACAGGCATCTATGATAATGAGTAAAACAGACTAATTCCGCTAAAGTATGTTTCTGTCGATGGATATGCTCCGCATGTTTCACATGAGAGTAGCTGTCCAATCAACTGTTAGTATGGTAATGCTGACATCACAGTTCCTCATGTGTTGGTGTGTCGCAGTTCAGCATGACAAGCAAAAGAGACAATCCGCTGATAGAGCTGCTGCCTGCATCATATATCCTGGCTGGGAACATTCAGGCTTCCAAATATGTTATAACAGCGATGGTAGAAAAAATGTGGGCAGACAATCCTTGTAAATTTTGTTTGCGAGTGCCATATGCTCTAATATGACCAGTCATTTATGTCGTCGTCACCCAGGTGTGATTGCACATGAGCGCAGGTGGGAGTGAAACAGCACGCAATGCCTTCTGTGTTTAAATAGACACTCAGTATTAATTTGGACAGGCACAAAACAACAATGAAAGTTCTGGGCAGGGCTTGAAAATAAGGACGATCGGACAAGTGCTACATTGTAACAAATTTATCGCTTGCACATTTTAAGCCTTGGTAATTTAAAGAGTCAAGTGTAAGAAGATGCGAAAAAGAACACATCTGAGGCACGCACACAGAAAGCCACGTCTCAGATAGAGCGTGAATACTAAATTGAGTTTAGAAAACATAGTAGGCAATGACTTAAGTGAACTTACAGTAAATATTAGAGAAAGGCAAAGCATGTGTGCTGTATCAGCATATTGGATCCGTGCATTAAGTCTTAAAGTTACAGCATGCTACTTCCTGCTGCGGTCAGTGTTTTTAATGTTAATCAAATAACAAAAGAAATCACACACTGCTCTTGAATGAATAACTTTTGTAATGTTAATAAGGATTAGTCTTTATTTAATTTATACATTGAAGAATTTATGCAGTGTTACATTACATTTGACTATTGGTTCCTTGCTGCTGTTGCCTTTGGCTTGCTTAAGTTGGGGACACTTGCTTGATATTCAGCAGTGTTTTTAGTATGCCTGCATTTGGCGCCGTTGTATGCGAACTGAGCTGAGCCGGACGATTACGTCACTGTTTTCTCCAGTGCTGATATACATAAATTAACTAGACTAATAACTATTGATCTTTTCAATGGAATGAATCAATAATATATAGAATAAGCTGGACAATAACACCATTTTCTTTGGGAGCTGCTATGCAGCCAAAAATTATTTGCCAATTATTACTATAAAGCTGCTTTGCCACAATTTGCATTGTAAAAGTAATATATAAATAAAGGTGACTTGACTACTTTAAACTGGTGCTGTAAAAAGGATGCGATTAATCGCATCCAAAATAAGTTTGTTTACGTATACTATGTGTGTACTGTGTATATTTATTGTGTATATATAAGTACACACACACACACACACACACACACATATGTAAACATCGTTTGACAGCACTAGTATACATCACCATTTTTGCTGCTCTAACTAAATTCGTTTATCCTAATTTTCCTTCTCTTCCTCAGGCGGAGTTGGATCTAAAGCGTCTACGAGATCCGCTGCAGTTGCACCTCCCTGTCCAGCAAATCAATGCCAGCAAGGACTGATGAGAACGTGAAGCTCTTTCTGCCTCTCTCTCTTATTTCATTCTCTTCTGCCTCTTTGCGTTTAGTTTTCTGTCTGTCTTTTTCTGTTTTGTTTTTATCTCTACAACCTCAATGAAAAACCATATCCACAGCAAGCTTCGGAGTTTTATTATTATCCTTTATATTGTTTTCTTTAATTTGGCAAGTCTATGCAGAGGAGAAGAGATACAATTAAATGAAATGACAAAACTACATCCCTGAACGGATGACAGATGCTTGCGGATCAGGAGCTCTCATAACGCTACAGGAGTACACAGAGAAATGCAGCTACTTCAGACAGGAAGTTGGGACATTGGGATTCAAACAGTACATCGCTATGAGACAATGACCCCACGTCTTGCATGGGACACAGACTCTGAGGTCTAAAAACCATCTGCCCTTGGGTTGAACCGTTTTTTTCCACATTGGAGTACTGCTGATTTCCCTAACTCTGACACTTTTGCAGAAGAGATTTTGGGATGTGGTGCACTTTTCCATCTCGGAAAAGATCCGTTTACCATCGAACCAGTCCCCTTGTGGATGAAACGCTGCACTGACACCTGTACCCAACAGCCTAAGCAAAACCTTCTTGATTCCTTTCCCGCTTCCTGTACGGACCTGTTAAGAGCTGGAGACAGATCTAACAGCTACAATATCACTGTGTGTTCTATTATTCCAAAAAGAAAAAGAATCAAAGAAATGTTGGCACTTTTTTTTAAAAGCCATATTATGTTTATTATAATGATGAAAAAAAAGAAAAAAAAAAGAGAAATGAGTAGAAACTTTTTCTTTTACTCAATATTAGATGATTTTCTTTTTATTTTACCCATGCCACCAGACATTACACATCAGCAGATGCTCTGATATTTTATTTTCCCAGATTCCCATCATCAAACAGCGCTCATCCTTAACACTCTGAGCCTCTGATGCTGATTTTCTTTCTTTAGAAATATGATGTACCTGTCCACACTCCATCGGTTTACATCGCGATGGGAAATGCACATACACATGCTCGCTTGGCAGATGGATCCTTTTCAAAGGTCGCCTCTTTTCTCTATAATTCTTTCGAACATCATCAAATGGCATTTTCCCACAGTGCCTCACAGCATCTGCTGCAGCGTGCTTGTTACTAAACACCTGTTTATCAGACGCAGTCCAAGAAAATGACCCATCGAATGGTCTTAAGGCAGGTCACTGTGTAAAATGTGATTTCTTTTTCTTGAAAAAAGGTTCTGGACGCAATCAATTTCCCATCAGTCATGTGGCGTTTTTAGCTGCATCAATCTGCCTCGATATGCCAAGTCTTCTCGAACCTACAGAGAATGTGTAATATTTTAGATCTATAGAATTAGCGTGTGTTTTGCACACTTCGTGGCATGCTATAGAGAGAGATCGTCGCATCCTTTGTCTATATGTGCTATCTTTAGCCGACAGGCCTTAGCAATGATTCTGGCTGGTTTGAGCTGAGCATCAACATCATTTTCATTGGTTTTGCCATGCATCTTCAGTCTAGTTAGTTATTTAATAAATGAGATTATATATTAATAGAATTATGAAAACGAAGTTCTCGTAATCATCTCCCTTTGTTTCGACAGAGATTGTCACCCAGACTGTTTGAATCTGAGGGATGTGAAACCAACTTGACCCTTGTTGTTCTCAAACTAAATTGATCTTAAGGTTTTTGTTGTTGTTGTTGTTGTTGTTTTGGTCACAATCATCTTGTCTCGTATGGGTATTCCCTACGCACTCAGACCCCATCAGAGAAATAGCTCTATGATTCTATAGCAGAAGTCTGTCCATTTTATCAAACTGTCCATGTTTGTGCCTCTGGTCGTCAGTAAGCATTTTTAAAGCCATATTTATGTTGTGTTTGTGTCTCTAGAGGTGGATAGGACACATAAGAGTTTCAAATCATGCAGCAGCATGTGTGTTCATACTTACTGTGTGTAAAATATTACAGGGTTAGACTTTCCAGCCTACAGCTCTGAAAGAAAGAACATTAAAGAGATAGTTCATCCAAAAAAATTCTGTGAAACTCAAAAATACAATATTAAGCACTATATACAGCACTGCAGTGATGATGTATTTGTGTAGGATAACCCGGAAGTTACCATCACCTCCGTTGACTCGACAAAAACCCAATAGGATTTTTCCATTGGCTTTTAGATGATAATCTTCACAAATGAACACAACTTTTATGAATTTTGAAATCTATTGGTAGAAGTAAAAAGCTAAATGTAGGAATAAACGAATCAACCTCTGTCTCATTAAGCGTCCAACCACTCTTTCAGTTGGTTTTTAGTCATTTTCCCTTAAAAAAACGTATGGAATAGTTAACAAGAGCGTGATTATAAACACAACATAGCTATAAAAGCATACTAGTGAGTAGATGAGTTTTTCCTTTCAGCATGATGATCTTTTCTAATCAGCCTCAACGTTGTTAGCAACCACATTTTTCAAGACGAGTAAAAGCTTAAAGGATTAGTTCACCCAAAACTCGCATCATTACTCACCTTCATGTAAGACTTCCGTTCATCTTCAGAACACAAATTAATATCTTTTTGATGAATTCTGAGAGCTTTCTGTCCCTCTGTTGACAGCTACATTTTGACGCTTCAAAAAGTTCATAAAGAGATCGCAAAACTAATCCATATGAATTGAGCGGTTTAGTCCAAATATTCTGAAGAGACTCAAACGCTTTTTATGATGAACAGACTAAATTTGGGCTTTTATTCACATATAAACATTGATCAGCAAACATAAACGAAAGCTCAGCCGAACCTGCTTGATGCGCGAGAACAAACCTCTTTCGGAAGCTCAAATGTGTTGCGTGACACATGAGAATGAAGCTCATTGCAAACACGTTTGTGCTTCTGTTTACCACAAACAGAGTGAGTTGATGAATGTTTATAAAAGACTAAATTAAATCTGTTCATCATATAAACATTTCGTGTCTCTTCAGAAAATTTGGACCAAATCGACCGATTCATATGGATTCGTTTTTTGAGAAGAATGAAAGTCTTACAGGTTTGGAACAACATGAGAATGAGTAAATGATGACAGAATTTTCATTTTACGGTGAACCAACCCTAGAAAATATATCAGTAATACCCCTATGTCTTAAAATAAAATGTGAAAATATCTTGAGCTTGTGTTCACCACAGACTTTATTTCAGGAATTTAACCAAGCCCCAATTCAAAAAACACATTGACTTCAAGACAGTGGAGCTGGAAGTGCTAAAATGCTATCTCGTTTCTGGGTTTTGGCTCACAAAAATGTGTCATCCCTGCAGCACTCTGTTCCAAGTCTTCTGAAGCAATACAGTACAACAATTCTGAGGAACAGAATGAAATCTTTTTCTTTCCCCCAAAGGAATGTCAATCGTGATTCTAACACTGATGTTAATTGACCCAAAAATTATTATTTACTCACTCTCATTTCATTCCAAACCCATTCAACTTTGAAACATAATTGTTAAATTCTCTTATCATTTTTGTCCATGCATTGAAAGTTCATGCAACCAAAACTTGTAGTACAAAAAGACATTGTAAATTAAGTGGTTTAATCCTTTTGAAGCACCGATTTAGGCTTTTATTAATATATAAACATTGTTCAGCGTACATACATGGGATTTGCATTAAACCACTTGATTCATAATGACTGCCACATTTTTTGGACTTCTTGTTGCGTGGATTTTTAATACCTGGACAAAAATGATGAGAGAATTTGTTGTTTCAAAGATTAGCAAGTCTTCAGGGTTTGAAACGACATGATTGTGAGTAAATAATGACAGAATTTTCATTTTTGGGTGAACTAACTTTTTAAATTTAAGTTATTTTATGACTTCAGGAGATTTGGAATAGCGTTTGATTTAAATGAACTACTCTTATAATGTTCTTTTTGGAGCTTATAACAGTTATGGTCACTATGAACTGTGGTTAATGGAAAAGAGCTACATGAACTGTGACAATTCTTCACAATTTCTCTATTTTGTATAAAACAATGGCTTTAGAGTGACATCGTGAAATAATGAAAGACTTGCAATTTACTGTTCCTTTAAACAGACCTTTTTGGGATGGAAAGCATAATCCAGTTATTTTAGCCACGTCTGGCTAAAATTGCAAGTGTTGTGATCGAGGCGCCTCAACAGTGATTGTTTGTCGTTGGTGAGGAGTTCAGGTCAGTGGGAGTTACACTGTAATTTAACACGGCAAGACCTGAACAGTAGGTGATTATTTTAAGGACGACACAGCCTTATAACTGCATTATATGCAACCCAGCTGGTTTCAGTGGAGCTGCTTGGTCCTGGAACATGTTGTTCCATTAACATAGATCTGACCTTAAGCATTAATCATCCTAAAGGAACTGATTCTATAGATCCTGAACCTGACAGGTTGAATGGGATGCTGATGGAAGTCAGAATCAAGGTCACTGTGCACAATTGTGACGTTAAAAGAATCAGGGTTGTGCATTTGTGCGAGCATCTCGTCTCATGATGATGTTCATGAACTTTATATTCGTGCATAATCATCGTCCATAGCAACCCAAATCGTTGAATCCATCATAAGCAAAAACACATCCATTCTGCCTCACTTATGTGATCAACAGTCATAAATTCGACCCAATACACACTCCAAAAAGTTCTTGTCCTGCTCAAAGATGCCCAGTACGCTGACATCCCCTGACCTCCATCTAAGAGGTCTTGGGCCTGGTCATTATCTGATGATAAGTTGAACAATTTTTTGTGTTATTTTATTTGTAGGGTTTCTGTTTGTTTCAGGGTTTTTTTAAAAAAAAAATATATATATATATATATCTCAAAATATATGGAATCTATTCTAAAGCGGGTGTTGCATGAATGTATGTTTACATGGGGAAATTATATATAAATGAATCAAAAAAGCAAAGATTATTATGAATGCTGATTGCCGATTAACAGACTCCTGGTTCATCGAGAGTTTAATTTTTCCACCTAGTCCCTCGCCCTCCATCACCCAGCAGCAAGTACGCTCTCGTCTGCTGCACAGGCTCTGATTGGTCACGTTGTCTTGTTTTAGCCTGTATTTGCTCTCTCATTCTCTACTGCTGCTCGATCGCTGCAGTGCTGCCTTTATTCTAAACACTGACCTGAGAACAGAGAGTATGGAAGACCTGAGCGCACTGTACAGTATCCTTCTCCAATTACTCCGCCCGTTTGCCCCTCTTTCTTTAGCTCCTCATTATACTCTCACACTGATATTTTAGATATGTGTATTATTTTAAAGTTTTCTTCATGTGCACTTATAATGGAAATTATATTTCGGGGAAAAAAGGAAATGGGTGACGTTGAATGAAAAGCATTTTTTCATATTCTTTGTTTGTTGGTTTTGTCATTGGCATCGGATGCTGTAATGTTAGAAGACTTTAAAAATGACAATGTAAAATCCTGTATCATTTATGAAAAGTGTATAAAAGAGAAATGTAATTCAATTATCAATAAATACTTATCCAGTTTTGGATCCGGTATTGTTTGATTGATTTAAATACAAAGGACAACATATATTATGAAGCCTGTTATTTTTATATACTGTACATGTAGGGTAAGACGGATGCCCTCAACCTTCATTTTTAACCATAGACGGCATTGCAACACTTTTGATGAATTGCTCCGCTGAATATTCATCTTCTTGCCCCAGTTAGGGGGTCATCTTTGCTTTAGTAGTGGGGTAAGATGGCCTCCTTGAATAATTTTGTAAATTAAAAGTAAATGCACGTTGTTCTTTACCCTTTAACCCTAAGGGTATTTTCAGAGTTCTTTTTTCTTAGTGACACACAAAAAAGTAAAGACTCGTAACTCCAAAACTATAGCGAGGAGAGTCAAAAGGTGGGTATCGTTTGAAAGGAAACTTTTTAAATTTTTTAATTAAAAAAAAAAAAAAAAATTTGGACATTCTCATGTTGAGAAATTGCAAATAAACAGCAAAAAAAAAAATTGGAAAAAATTTAAAGAAAATTAATAGATTTCTAAATTAAAAAGGAATTTAAAATGAAGGAAATACGGTAGCGAGTTCATTCATTTTTTGTGATGTTCCTCTATATGTGAGCTGTATCTGGCTCAAATTTTGTGGTGATCGGATAAAGTTTTCAAAAGTTACAGTATTTGGAACAATTTTTTTAAAAATTTTTATCTTATTTTTGACATGCACAGAAATAATGACTCATAACTCCAAATATCTTGCAAGGAGAGTCAAAAGGTTGGTATCATTTAAAGATGATTTTTTACTTTTTTTAAATAAAAAAAAAATTAAATTCGGATCTTCCCCCATCTAACCCTATATATTATAATTCAAAATCATGGATTCCATGCATTCATGTCATGTCAATGTTGCATGCTATAATTTGTCTAAAACTACATACATTAAGAGTCTACATGGAATATTTTTACTTTTAATTAATTTGTGACACCGCCGGACCATTCAAGACCGTTCAACTTTATTTTAATGTGTCGCTATTAGTGTGTAATTATACTTATAAGTACTGAGTAATATTAATTAGGTACACATACGTACTTTAGGGTTAGGTTTGGTTTAGGGTTAGTTATGTTATTATGCCTAATTCATGGTTATTACTAATAGTAAATACATGTAACGTGTAACAAGGGAACATTAAAATAAAGTTTTCTCTGCACTCTAAAAAAAACAACCCAAATTGTGCTGAAAATGGACATAGCCAGTGACTGGCTTGTTTTAACCCAGCGGTTGGGTTAAATGTTTGCCCAATGTGTTAGTTTTATTTCACTCAACCAATGGTTAAAAAATTACTGTATTGCTTGCTTAAAATGAACCCAAAATATGTTGGAAATGAACATTTATTAAATTGCTTATTAATAAATGTTCATCTTTTGATTATTATTGTTGGCTGATTTTAATTTCCAAGCTATTTTGTGTTCATTTTTAGCCAGCCATATAGTAATATTTAAAGAATAGTTGGGTTAAATAAAACTACCCAGCACATTGGGCAAACATTTAACCCAACTGCTGAGTTTTTCCATTTTCAACCCAACTTGGGTTGTTTTTTTAGAATGTGTATTTATAGTTCATCAAATGCCCAAAAACGCACAAATATGTTTTTTCTACTGCACTAGCAGTAAGTCAAGAGTGAAGTATAATCACAGATTCAACTGTGTCCTATTTTATTTTATTTTATTTTATAATTTAATTTAATTTCATTATTGCATTTCATTTCATTTCATTTCTTTTTTTATTTTATTTTATTTATTGTTTTATTTTAATCAGGTCAGGGCAAGTGTCACATGTTATATGTTGTACTTTTTTAAATATTAACTGACCAAAACAATCGTTTATTTTTTTTTAACATTACGTTTTTATGTTTTTGGAAATTTATCCTACATAGTATAACAAAAGATCAGCATTTGTTAATCGATTTTTTTTTTTTTAATTTTTTACATTTTTTTTTTTTTTGCATGACTAAAACTTTTTTCATAGTAAAGACATCAAGGTACATGTATGTGATTTTATAGAAAGTAAGTTTCAAATCTAAACCTTTTCTGAGAAAAAAAAAAGGTCACTTGAGTAAGTATGACAGCCCGGGTCTATGACAATGGGGTCTACAAGTTTAGGGATGCTAATTTAAGATATTTCTTTCATTGCGGATTGAAGTGTTACCATTTAAGTGAAAATGTTCAAATATTTTCCAGTTTTGTATTTTTTCTCCACCAAGAAAATGCTTCCAAACAATGTTAAACAATCAATGGTTGCAACATACATTCTACGCCACAAAAAAACCCCAAAAAACTCTGACTCTGACTCTGCATCCTCATCCACATTTAGCTCGACTTCCTACCAGATAGGAGTCTTCTGTTTGTACACAGTGCGCCAGCAGCATACTCTAAACAGCATTAGTATCCAATCAAATACACTTAAAGATGTTTATTCCCTATCTAAGTGAAGAAAACCAGACCGTTTTTCTCCCATTAATCTATTCTTGCAGAGTCTACTCTAATATTCTGTGACTGATTTTAACACAAGAAGGAAATAGGATTACTGGACAGTCCAGTAACTCTAAAAGACACTTGACATATTTCAGCCCATTTCCCTTCTTTACTTAAATGAGAGAGAAAAAATCTCCCTCTGACCAAATTGACACATCCATGCCTGTTAAGCTGGAAGACATGAGACCAGCTGCACCTGTCCAATTTGTCAATCTCCTCTAGACTTTTCCATCTCTGTGATAACCTTCAGACACTTTCCTCTACTCTGTTAATGATACCAATGATTAGCACATTGTCCTGTCTTTCCTGGGCTGCCGAGAAGGACAAAGTAAAGACGACAAACTTCACAAAGTACAAATCAAAGTCTGACTGATTACTGACTAATAAATGGTGTACTCTGTAAAGTAGTACACGCTAAATTGATAAGGAAAAGAACACAATTTTTTATTTTTACAAAAGTTTTACTTTTTAAACAAATCTTAGTGTGTTTCACAAAGCTATTGATATAAATAAATATTATACAACATTTGAGTAATTGAATAATCCTTACATATTATTCATGTTATGAATTAAGAATTTAAAAGAGTTATAAAAAAACCTATAGAGCTTAATAAAACATTTTGCATAAAACTTAAGGGTTAGTTCACCCAAAAATGAAAATTGTCATTTCATTACACCAGTAAGACCATTCATCGTCGAAATGCAAATTAAAATATATTTGATGAAAACCGATGGCTCAGAAAGCTACTAAAAACATATTTAAAACAGTTCATGTGAGTACAGTTGTTCAGCCTTAAAGATTATAAAGTGACGAGAATACTTTCTGTGCGCCAAAAAAACTGAAAACGTCTTTTCAGTATCTACCGATGGCCGATTTCAAAACACTGCTTCATGAAGCTTACGAATCTTTTTATTTCGAATCAGTGATTCAGATTGCGTATCAAACTGCCAAAGTCACACGAACTATTGAAATTGCGAAACACTTATGACGTAGCGAAGCGTCTTTAATGAAATCTCGTGACTTTGGCGCTCCGAATCACTGATTAGAAACAAAAGATTCGTAAAGCTTTGAAGCAGTGTTTTGAAATCAGCCATCACTAGATATTGTTAAAGTCATTAATTTGTTTTTTTTGGCACACAAAAAGTATCTCGTCGCTTTATAATATTAAGGTTGAACCACTGTGCTCACATGAACTGTTTTAAGAATGTTTTTAGTAGCTTTCTGAGCATTGAAAGTGTAAATTGTCTCACTGAGCCATTGGATTTCATCAAAAAGATCTTAGTTTGTGTTCTGAAGATGAACGAAGGTCTTACGGGTGTAGAACGACATGAGGGTGAGTATTAAATGACATTCATTTTTGGGTGAACTAACCCTTTAATGGAACAAGAGAATGGACCCTTTCAGTTTGTTAAATGCATTTATAAATTAAAAGAACAAATGGAAAGATGTTTAAATTTATGAATAGGATTACACAAACTGAAAGGGTCCATTCTTTTGTTCTTTTAAGATTTATACACGATTAATTAAACTTGTTTTATTGTTGTTTTACTCATTTAATGTATAATCTTAAAAAAGGCTTTTTTTTGAGTGTATAAATGATTATTGTAGTTGGAAACAGCTGATTTTTAAAGAAAGAAACACATATCTGCACACAGAGGCCCACTATCAGCCATCAGTCCTGTGTTTCAATCTCATGTTATGTTTGCTCATCCAAGTTAATCATTTTAAAAGGCTAGTTGATCATTAGAAAACCCTTTTGCAATTGTGTTCGCACAGCTGAAAACTGATTAAAGAAGCAGTAAAAGTGACTTCTTTCGATTATTTGAGTCTTATTTGAGGTAATCAGGAGTTGTGGGTTTGATTACAGCCACAAAATGGCCTGGAAAAAAGGACTTAATTTGGAAAGTGTCAGTCTATTGTTGTGGTGAGAAATAAAGGCTATTCAATGAGAGAAATTGCAAAGAAAGAAAAAAAAAATTCCAAAAATCTCACCATGCAGTGAAATTCTCCTTTAACAGAATAGCGCAAACTGAGTGGGAGACCCTGTGTAACAGAACTGTGTAAAATCACAAACACATTAAAGTGTCTAGTTTAAGAAGCCGACGCCTCACAGGTCCTCAACTGACAGCTACACTGAATAGTACCTGCCATTGTCACATTCCTGTCAGCCGTCATTTGTGTGTTACTCTTTTCTATCTATTTTGTAACCATTTTTAAGTGTAACCATAACCAGATATTGTCATTAAACTCTTTCATTACAAATGATGTCCGAATTAGCTAAGTGGTACCAATCATCATGCACATAATAAATACATAGACGCCCCATTGGCCGCTTTGGAACGTTGCTGCGATACGTCAACGTGTCCGCCATATTGCTGAGGGCAAGACTGCACTGTAAACAAATACAAGTAAACTGCCGAGCTGCGTTTTTTTTTTCTTGGATAAAAACGAAAATAACATTTACATTTATCAATCGATTTCAGTGGTTTATGGTGTACAAAAAGTTCCATCTCTGGTTACTTAAAACCTCGATAGCAGACTTTAAAAAAATATTTATTTTAATAGCCAAAGCTCAGACTTGTCCCGTATTTGGCTGCTTTATTCTTGGATAAGAATTGTGAAGACGCCCATAATGAGATGATTTAAATTTTCACATTAAATGAAAAAAAGATTTCTTTCTTGTGGGAAAGGCATTTTCTGTCTTTTAACCGATTTTAACTTTTCTTGTGTTTAGAATTGACCACCATTGTGAAAATGAAGCAAATCATTGAAATCATTACAGCTATCTTACAGTTACTTCCCACTGTCTCCTCAACTCTTTGTCTCTGGGAAAACTTCAATGTGTGAGAAAAGTAAGCTAGCCAACTAACTAACGTTACAGTAATTCACAATGTCAGTCAACTAACGTCGAAAGACGATTTTAAGAAAATAAATATGCATATTCAAATTTCAGTAAATTTAGTTTATAAAATAAGATAATATACGCTAAAACTATAATATAACTCATATAAATATGACTTTCACAGCTAATTAGCGACATCGCTAGGTATTTTCTGACTGACTCCAGTGGTCAACTACTATCAACATAATTATATAATGACCAAATACAACCAGAAACAAATGTTCAGCCTTACCTGTGTAAGGTCATTCCCTGAGACCTGTATTCAATTGTGTGGTGATTTGTACAGCCCCAAGCAGCACAAGAAACAGCCATTTTTCTCAATTCCAGTTATGAGTGTTATGGGAACGTTGCCCTGCACAATATGGCGGCACCGTTGACATACGATCCAGAGGCCAACGGGGCGTCTATGTATTTTATTATGTCTATGCGTATCACCACACTATAGCAACGTTCTCCGACATATTATAACTGCGCATATTTCCGTCGTTTGTATAACTTGCAGTGGGTAGTAAGAGACAAGAAATGTAGTTTCCTACTATCTTGCTGATAACGTTTCTTTAGCAATTCAGCAACCCTGCATCCTGAATCACTGTTGGCAGTCCACCCTTACAGGACCTTGAAGACGGAAGGCTATATCACTATATTTTGCAATACCCTTTGGACAGCACTTGATTGGGGCCAATTTCATCCTACAACAGGATAAGGACCCAAAACATGAAGAAGTAGTCAGCTGAAATTCTGTCTGTAATGGAGTGGCCAGCACAGTCAGCACAGGAGCTGAACCCTATCGAGCTGTTGTGGGAGTAACTTGACCGCATTGTATGGAGAAAGTGTCCATGGTGTCACGGGTGGGTTGCTATAAGTAATTGCACAATGAAGAATCATTATAAGGTACAGTCTTTAAAGGCAAACTCTCAGGAAACAGCCAGGAGAAACTCTGGAAACAACAAATAAATATCGACAAGACCAGACAAAAAACTGGAAGTATAAATACACAGACTAAATGAGAGAATTAATTGAATGACAGGTGAACTGAATTTATAGAACATTTATTGTACAGAGGGGAGCCAGGCAGGAATCAAGGCCATAACAGACCAGCATAGTTGAAGAAGGGAGAAGCCATGGTGGAGGCCTGGGAGATGCAACCAGGCATGTGAGTTCCTGCAACAAAGCCCAGACCCAGATGGAGACGAGGAGCCAGGATGACACCGCAGGTCTTGGAGAGCCAAGGTGGAGCTGGCGAGGCGGGGACCCGGAAGATCGGGTGGATCCACGCGAGATCGGAGGGCAGATCTCAACCGGCTGAGGATGAGACGAGGGACAGACGGAGGTGGCAGGGCTGAGGAAACTGGCTGGCTTCAGTAGAGAAAGTGGGAGAGGCAGGCTGGGAAGGAACTTTGGAAACACAGGAAATGCAGAAGGGGAGATCCATCTTCTTCAGAGGGCGGGCTCAACTCATCCACACCAGCGGGGTTGTGGATGGGGCTTCTCTCCATGCCCTCGAACTACACAAGCACTGTGTACCTTCAAGCACACCTGAAGGTTGCTGGTTCGATTCCCACGCCGGCAGGAATTGAAGGTGGGGATTGTGAATGAACTCTCTCCACCTTCGATACCATGAGTAAGGTCTTGAGAAAGGTCTTGCCCTTGAGCAAGGCACGAAACCCCTAATTGCTCCCCTTGTAAGTCGCTTTGGATAAAAGTGTCTGCCAAATGAATAAATGTAAATGCACTCCCTCGGGGACGGGAGTCATTGTTACCGACTCATACACATCAGTGGAAACAATGTCAAATAACAGGGAACACAGGCAAACAAGAACACAACTAAAATACAATGACATTAAGCCAAGACGGAACACACACGTTACACATGGAGTGAAATCTCTTCAGATTACCATGAAAAATTGACAGCTAGATTGCTAAAGGTCTGCAAGGCTGTAAGTGCTACAAAATGTGGCTTTTTGATGAAGAACACAATCATTATTTCAATTAAAAATCATTATTTCTAAATTTGTGTATGACTGTATTTCCCATTCATTTACTATATTTCCTATTCAAACAAATTTCATGTGGGTTTTCATGGAAAACCAGAAAATTTCATAGTGATCATATAAATAATCACCATAATAAATAACTTAATATACATATATTTAGTATTTAATCAATCATTTTATTTTAAGTGACACTTCTAGTCCTCCGTATGGCAAAGCCTCGTCTTTAGGAGCAATTTCTCCTGTTTATGAAAATCTTGTGCTACATAATCCTTATGAAAATCCTCTAATGTGTGGATTTAGCTCTTGAGAATCTTATTATTAGCACATTTGAAAATAGTATATTTAATGAAGTGTGGAAACTGCAATTCAGTTTCTTCGGTACTGAGAATCCACTTTCAGTACTTTTGGTACACTTTTAAATCAAAACTGCAATCAAACATATTCCTATAGAAACTCATCAGTATATTATTCTTTTGAGAGATAAAGGCAATTCTATGCACTCTCTGTCGTCTTCGATCCAGTTTGATTTCTTCAACCAAGATGGCAGAGACTGATAAGTGGACGGTGTGATGCACAATAAAGAAACAGACAACTACTTCAGGTTCTCTAGTTGGAAAACCGACTCCTCACTGGTGCTCAACAGGCAGCTTCAACCGAAACAGGGAAGAGAAGACAAACTGCTACTGGCCTTTTGGCAGAGTTACAAGTCAAGTCACGTTTACTTATATAGCGCTTTTTACATTGCAAATTGTGGCAAAGCAGCTTTACATTAATAATTGGCACATAAAACACCACTTCTGACATTGCAAATAAGAAGAAAATGGTAGAATGGCCTAAAGAACACTGAAGATTGAATGTAAGTGTTGAGTTTCTGTGGATACAGTCTGACTTATAAGCCAATAACACCTATAGGAAGTTCTATAGAGAGCATGAGATGAAACTCCACCTGAATTTCTTAATACACTGTCTGCTAGAATGCATCAAATCTGCACATGAAGAACAGGCGAATTTGACTGGAGTTGGGTGGGATGATGAAGGATTCTGGAAGATATTTCGGGGTGGGATGGATAAGCCGGACTCCAGTAACAATGAGAGGATGGTCCTGTCTCTATCCTGACGGGTGCGTTTTCATAGACCGGGGACAAGGGGACAGGAGAAGGGGTCAAGGTGAGATAGATGTCCTGTCCATGGGAAAACAACAAACAAAATATTTACAGTCATTGAGTTAGTAGACCCATCCCTCAAAGTAACAGAGATAACAGACTCCACTATTAAATCACAAAGCTCTTCCACAAACTGAAGTGTCAAGGCAGGAATGACTGGGTGTACATCTGTGACTTTCTCACTAAATAAATTCCTCTTTATATTGGACATGTTTTTCACTCTGGTTGTTCTTTTACAAGCTGTGAGTGCTGCACAGGCCATAGGTAAGTGCTTAATATTCTACATGTACACTGCTTATTATTATTATTATTATTAATAATATAATGTGCTTATGTTTTTTGAAGGACATGTGAGTGGTGCTTACTTGGGCAAAAGTTATCACCATCATGCTAGAGTGTTCTGAGTGATTTCACTGTGTTACTATGTGGTAAACAAATGCTTTCTTACTGGCCCTTCCCCAAGTGATATCTCTAGATATGGTTTAGGCAACTCCTTCAATGAGAATAATAAATCTAATCAAAGATGTGAAGTATCGTACTGTAGTTATTGAGTTCTAAAGTTGAATATGAGCAATAGCAATAGTGACACTCGCCTTGGCAAACACATTTAACAACAATGTGAAAGGTATGGCTGACTTTTGGAAACACTGAATGGGTTAATTTCCTCAGACATGACATCCGAATTAGGTTACACTTCATTTTAAGGTGGCGTTGTTACAGTGTAATTACACAAATAAGTACTCAGTGATATTAATTAACTACATGTGTTTACGACATACAGCGCACAACAGAGACGTCTAATTGATGTTTCATCTGGTAGATGTAGTTTTTTAGTGTTTGCTCATCTGCAATTTGTCTTTAAGATGTTTCCTGCCAGATGTTATATAGATTTTTATGATTTAGAATGTAAAACTGCTTTATAAAATCAGATATCTGTACACAACAAATGTATTCCAGATCAAGTGCTCTTTAAAAGACATCTTGGAGACGTATGTGTGCTATCTGAGATGGGGTTAAGGTTTAGTTTAGGGTTAGTTGCTTGTAATTATGCCTAGTTTACTGCCTAATTACTGTAGTAAGTACATGTAACTCGTGAAACTGTCACCTTAAAATATTATGAAATCATTTCTTAACTGTAGATGTAAAGATAGTTTATTTTAAAAAAACATTTAAAGATTTTTTTTGCTTTCCTTTTATTTATTTATTTTTCGGTCAGTACAGTTAAAATGAGCAAATACTCGGATAATATTCTATGCTATTCTATTTAACAAAATTTTTTATCTTCTTAAAGATGAATAAATATCATTAAAGAAATGTCCTTAATTTCAGCATTCTTTAATATACCAAAAGATGCCCAAACATTTGAAGTGATAAAGAGTGATATGGAGCAGATGTGAAAGAGGACATGATTTATTATAGTGGTGTCCAGGAATACTGCGTTTACAGCAAACATTCTTGACCTGAACATCCGTTTATCCTTGACCTCCAGCTGTTCTTGTATCAACTGAACATCCCTAATAGATAGCCCTATCTACAGTCTGCTTCTGCTGATAATACTACACTGTTATTTACATTCAAAAAGATTTTGAGAAATATTTATGGATGCAACATTAATCTTTACTGCTGTCTTTTAAGGCACTATTACAATAAACGTCCAACCTTGACTTTTAAACATTGATGCGCAACTTGTATCATTCATCCCTGTAGTTTGTCCCACAGGGATGAATGATACCACAAATCAAGGGATTTGTGTTAATACTTTTCTAAGTGATCAGATGAGCCATATCTAGAGACCAGAATATCATAGACTGGGTGGGTTCCTTTGCTTTGGGCCAGTAAACAATCACCTAGCAACCCTACGGGGCACTCAGAAAACTCTCAGAATACGTATATAGAAAACAAAATGATAAACAAAAAACAATACGATGGTCAATTCCTTCAGAAAATGTAAAAAAAAAAACAGTTAAATTCATACATCGTGTGTGGAAGGCACTGTGAGAGCTGATTCTAGACATGTACAAATTCCCTATGAGCCAAGGCACAGTGTGTTGTTGCAAGCTTTGATTTTTTGAGTTGATAATTTACTGTGGAAAGGATTCTCCCTCTATGCCTCATCAAGCCGCTGATGCTTCCTGACAAATGGTCACTCACGCCTTATGCTGCTTCATTTTTCATTTCCACACAGTCCAGCAGAGCAACCCAACTTCATATAAAGACCTAATTCATTTGTGAAGAGTGTTGGGGAACGAGCAGTGGTGCAGTGTAGAGTATTGATTAGCCTTCCTTTGAAATCTGCCAACCAACTGAGGAAAGAGTTTTGCACTGACAGATTTTAACAGGCAATTTTTACTCTAACTATAAGAGTGCACGACTTCCTCTGTACTACTTCAGTCATCTTGCTCTGATTAAAAACACATTCTGAAACAGGCAGCATTCAGAATATTAGGCTTAGCTCTAACCACTTTTGAAAATACCTGCTTAAACCAGCATAAATTTCCATGATGGTCCTGACTGGTTAATCTTTGTTAGTGTTGGTTTGGTGGTGGTCTAGCAGATAGACCATCTTGTTTACCAACAGAACTTGTAAAACTTGTTGACCAGCTTGTCTTTCAAGGGAAGCTTACTGGTTATAGGTTATAGTTATAGGTTTAGTGTGTGATTTCTTGCCTCTAGCACCACCAAATATTAAAAATATAAATTTTCCTATCCATCGCAATCTTAATTTGAATGGTCCCGATACTAATTCTTAAAATCAGTTGCTTGTGAAGTACACAAATGCTTCCTACACACGACACCCATCTACCTTTGGTCAACAGATTGTCCCCTCCATTCCTTATAGTTGTTTCTGCATATTAAGTTGAAAGAGAGAGACCAGTTCTGACCAATTATTTCCTGTCTCTGTCATTGGTCAGCCCTAGATCCCTGCTCAGCGTATATTAGTCTCAACGAACCATGGCGGAACACTGACTACCATGTCAACAACTCTGCGGGAGTCCCTCTGTGTGACCGGCATGTGGCGGGGGAATGGTATCGCTTTACAGGGATGGCTGGGGATGCTATGCCAACCTTCTGCATCGATGAGAACCACTGTGGTACCCATGCCCCCATCTGGCTGAATGGCAGTCACCCTCGGCCTAGTGATGGAGTTGTCAGCCTACCTGCTTGTGCTAGCTTCAATAATAACTGCTGTCACTGGACAGCTAGTGTGGACGTAAAGGCCTGTGCTAAGGGTTACTACGTCTACCGCCTACCCCGACCATCTGTCTGCTTCCACGTCTACTGTGGCCGTAAGTCTTCCTACTGCCTCTTTAGGTCTTTCTGGCATGTCGATTAAGAATTGTCCTCCATCAGACGTTTCGTTATGTATGTCACCATAGATTTCTATGACATATGCGATGAGGTTGAGTGTAATGGAGCGGACTGCCCTGTCGAGCCAGAATGCCGCTGTTCAGAGGGAACGGTTCTAGGTCCTGATGCACAGACATGTCTGGGTGAGTAACAGTGCGGTCCAGGTCTGGGCAAGATAAATGCTTATAGAGCAGAGGAGCTCTATTGCGATTAGAATGAGAGAGGGCTTTTGCAGTGATGAGAAAGAGACCACAATCCATTAATGTACAAAGGCAGCCAGTGAAATCAATGCTTTTAAAAGTAACTAAAAATGTAGACACTGAAAATTCCTTCATAATTTGCAAAGGAATTTCTGTAGGTAGCTTTCAGGACGCAATCTGTTGAAGTTTGTCTTGCAGAACCCAATTTTTGTTTTGTTTTGTTTTGTTTTGTTTTTTTGCTCCCTATTAGTACAGTTGCCATGGTTACATCTCAGAAAGAACATAACTTTTGTTCACAAGTCTATTTTTTAAGAGTGTGCAGTTGCTACAAGAACAGCAAGAGGTTAAGGATAAATGGTTGTTCAGTTCAAGACTGTAGGGCATGTGTGGTCAATCTTTGCTTTTGGAGTGTCAGTGTTTTGCAGAGTTTAGCTCCATCCCTTACTAAACACATCTAAACCAGCTGATCAAGGTCTTCAAGATTAGTAGAGAAGTGGGTTGGGGCAGGTTAGAGCTAAATTCTGCAGGACATTGGCCCTCTAGGAGCAGGATTAGGCACCCCCGGTATAGGGCCAAGTAGCCTGACACACTCTGGCCTATTTTAAACATTGTTAAAAGATATATTTAAAAAGAATATGCAATATAAAGAACCTCCAACCAGGGGTGGCTGAGGCCACCATTGTCTGAAGCTTGTCTACCTCTCTCACAATTGCCTTTGTCTTTTTTATCGTGACCAGAATTGAGTTTATTTAGATGCAGAACAATGTCTTTATGGCCACAATACATGGGAGATTTTTCAGGTACATACGCAAACCTTCCCCATAGTGCCAGGCACATCAAACAAGAGTACAAAAAAACACAGGAGCAGAGGGAGGGTATCCCCCGGTGAACAGTACATGTATGAAATCCCTGAACAGTTGGTAAATTCAACCTGATTGAATGTGGAGATGATTAAAGCAGCATCAGGACTTCAACAAAAAAGAATGTATTTTTTACGTATGCATCAAATTTATAAACACTGCCCTCAAATGTACTGTATGTAGGCTACAGCTATATGTGAGCTCACAATATAAGCCATAAAGCACAAATTAAATCTAGTTTTTGCACAAATAAATGTGAGTCCTGTTCATTTATTCTCAAAACACAGCATCATAGTTTTGGCCCACATATGGAATCCATGCATACCAGATGTGGGCCGGATCCAGGCCGACACTATGATGCTGTCATGGAGGCACCATTTTGCATTAGTTGGTTTACAAATGTAAATGGATCGCAAAAAATTGCAGATTTTATATTCAGTCATTTGTTTTATTTTTTACATTGTTGCACATGGGGATTCAAAAGAGAACATATTTTGCTTTGTAATGAGTTTAATTTAAGCATGATAGAATTGTTGCAGTTTATTTAATTTAGCAACTGAATATTAGTTACAATGTCACATTCAGTGTTTCTTTTTTCACTTGCAACCAGATCTTACAGTCTAGGATTGCGAAAATAATAGACCCCTCAAATTCTTCCTTAATTTGCATAAAAAACACATTGCATTAAGCAGTCCTGGTAGGAGAAAGTGTCAACTTTAAAGCTAGAGATATAGCAGGACAATAAGGAGTAAATGGAATATATGAAAACAATTAGATGTAATTGAATGTGTTCATTTACTGGATTGGTTGTAATTAAGGACATCAAGCCCTCCATCCCCTTATTGATCGTCTCTCTCTGTCTTTCATTCTTTCCCGTAAGCATTTCATAACCTTTTTACCCTTCAGGAACAACTTAACTAATCTCTGTCTATTCCAATTCCAGCAGGACATAAATTACTGGCTTTGTTGCAAAACACTGATCTACCAACAGAGGCAGCATTTTAAGGCAGCATTTTGTCACTCCTGAAGCAAAGATGGCTCCAATAAAGTATACAAACAAATTCTTAAATAGCATTGCATGTAGCCTTCATATAGAAGGCAATCCCATAATGCACTTGAGATTTATCTTCTGAGGTGAAGCATTGCATAACCCACAGAGTTGCTGCAGTCTTTTTTAGTTGGGATGCTGCCTCCATCTGTTCCTATCTCACATTCAATTATCTGCTTCTGTTTTTAACTTTGATCTGGTGTGTTGTGTGAAAGATGTAAACGAATGTGAGAAAGGGAATGGAGGATGTGCGGAAGTATGCATCAACACCAAGGGCTCTCGTCGATGTGAGTGTGGACCAGGTAAAGTACTGGACGTAGACGGGAAGAGCTGTAAAGGTAAGAACACGGTAAGACGGAACATCCTGAATATGGACAGATTTTCATGTAACTCATGCATTCTGTTTTTTGTGGTTCTCTGTAGAGACTGAAGGATGTGACAATGTGAATGGAGGCTGTAGCCATGGATGCTCCGCAGAGGACGACTCATTTTACTGTCACTGTCCTCGGGGTCTGACGTTGAGAGATGACAAACGGACCTGTCAGGGTGAGCTAAACCTCTCTCTCCTGCTCTTTGCTCTTTTTCTGTCAGTGTTTGTAGACTTCACTTTGACGTTTGTTATGTGTGCAGTCCCTGTGCTGTGTGATCCTAGTTCCATAGAGGTCTCGGTTCCCAAAGACCTGGTGGGAGGACTTGAACTCTTCCTGTCTAACACTTCCTGCCGTGGCATTTCCAACGGCACTCACATTAACCTCCACTTTAGTCTGAAGACCTGTGGCACTGTGGTCCAGGTAAAAATGAAGCATTGATTTGAAAGTCAGAGTGAAATCTAGATTGATCCTGTTTACTTCAGTAATATTCTTGGAGTTGTTGTACATAATTAATAAGTTCTTGTTAGTCCAAATAAAAAAAGTTTGACTTTGTAATCTAATAATAAAGATGCTCCGTTTGTAAAATGACGTTCCTTTTTAACTAACACTGCCTGTGCTAGTCATGTGACATTCTCCACTTATCCATCACATTAGCTACTTTTCCACTTTCGGGCCAGTGCGAGCCAGGCTAACGGTGTGCCAGGATGGGCCAACAGCCTCAGACCTCAATCACTGTGGCCGAAATCAAGCTGCGTATCCACTAGTCCCGCAGTGTTACCCTAAAACCTCCATTAGAACAATGTCACAGTGGAAACACGGCTATTTATGTCCTTGAGGGCAAAGTAATGGCGGTGACAGAAGAAAAAAAAAATTCAGAGATGGAAAGACAAATGTTGGCCATTGGATTTCATCCATACCAGGTCCCAGACTTTTTACAGATCTCAATCTAACATTTACAGACATTCATAGGCCTATTTAATACAAAATCGCTCTCTGTATGCCGGCACTAAATCCGAGATTGATTGTGAATCAGTTTTTTTTTTGGTGTCTCTGTTCATGTGTTTTTGTATTCACCGACATTACTTTGCCCCGCTGATGGTAATAAATATGGAATATAGAAATATAGATAAGCAGAATGGTCAACATGACTAAAACAGATTAGACTAGGACAGTAATATAATGGTGGTATTGTTAACGTATACAATAGGATAATAATCCTAGACTCAAAAAAGAACCCTTACTATTGGGATATACTGTGATGTTCCAGAGGGTGAACTTGACCTTCAACCTCCACATTCAGGTCAAAAAGCTTACAAAAAAGCGCACTGTTGTCAATAATGCCTTAGCGATTTAACATAGAGCAAGATTTAGGGCTAGAACGTAAAAAAGTCTACTCAAAATTACAGTAGGCCTTCCTACCACTGGTGTTCCTTCAAAATCCACAGTAAGCTTGCATCCAGGTCTAATGGATAAACTCCCAGTCTACATTTTTTTTAACTCAGTGTCACATTACAGAAGTAAAATAAGTGGCAAACTGCATTACATGTTTATTTATAAAATACTCGATAGTTCTCTATGAATGTAGTGGGAAATCCTTTTCCTTTCTCTCTGCTTCAGGTCATTGATGACAAAATCGTTGGCACCAACTTGGTGACAGGTTTGCCACGGTCTAGTCCCAACACCAATGGTGATTTGATCGTGCGGACAAGCAAACTACTTCTGCCAATTACGTGTGAGTTTCCACGGCAGTACGAAGTGTCAGATGGCTACCTGCCGAGTCTGCGCAACACAGCGCTGGAGCTAGCGGGCCACAGCGAAGGAATATTCCCCTTCAGTTTGGAGCTGTTTAAGAGTGCGGAATTTTCTGAACCGTACAACCAACCTCCTCAACTGCATTTGCGTGACTCATTGTACTTCGGTGTTGAGCCTCGAGAGCGGGTGGATGGCCTTGCTGCTTTTGTAGAAAGCTGTTTTGCCACACCTGGCCCCAAGGCTGACCAGGCCTTAAAATATTACCTCATCAAAGATGGGTAGGTATTCAAAAAAATTCAAATATGAAGGGATACTGTTCTGTATGCTCACAATAACATAATATATACTTTATGACTGGTGCTATAAGGGATTTTAGCCATTTTGTTACCTTCAGCTAGCCACTGAATTAGACCATCCTATCCCTTCAACCACAAAACCTGAATCCTATAGCAAACCTGACACATTTTTAGCTGTTTTCAGAGCCTACGGCTCTCACAGAGCAAGGACACCTGGGTGTGATGTCATATCTGTGAGATTGTATAGGTATAATTTATGAGAGACATTTAGAGTAAAGATTGCTTACAGCACCTTTAAACAAAGGCAGAGTCTATATTTAGAGATTTGTGCTTTAATGGCCTCATGTTTCCCAGCTGCATTTCAGACGAAACAGTGCGTCAGCTTTCGGCTAAAGACCAGCTCTCCAAACACTACCAGGTCCCTGTCTTCAAGTTCATTGGCAAGGACAACAGAGTAAGTTTGCCTTGTGTCCTATGCATGTGATTTTGTGTGCTCACTATAATGAGTGGGTCATTTAATCAATTACTGTACTGTGTGTGTTAGGAGGTATTCCTGCATTGCCGTGTGCTGGTGTGTGGGCAGGAACAAGGGGAATCTCGCTGTACGCAGGGCTGCAGAAAGCGTTTGAGGCGACATCTCTGGACCGACCAGCACCAAGAGCAAGACGTCCTGTCCAGTGGACCCATTCGCATACTGCCCGATCCATGAGACCACACACATCTATAACATCACTTACCTACATAAGGAAAACAACGCCATCTACAGGCTGCTTTACTTTATTTAAACACATCCATAGAGTAATCTTACATTAATGAGTAATATGAGGAGCATTTGTTAAAGTCTGTCTCATCTCACTTGCTTCTTCCACTGCTTCGGACACTATATTAATATAAACCTCATCTATCTGACCAAAAATATGCATGTTTTGTAAGTGATGTGTGTGTAATTAACAGTGTAAGACTGAGCATTTCAATAAAGCTTAAAACATGAAAGTGGCATTTTACAATCTTGAATGGATAATTTGCAACACTTTTTTTCAACACTTTTTTTTTACTGATGGGGAAAACAAAGCAATTTTACAGCCATATATATTTTTTTTTTCACAGTTTGTTGTCACATTGTCTTTCAAAGGGCAATAAACATTTCTGTGTGTTACGGTTCCTCTGAATCTACGTTTCATTACATTTGAAACAAAAAGACAAACCTATTTGGCTTAGGTTAACATTTCAGTTTTCAGCATATGATATTCTGACAAATAAACATTGTTTAAATAAATATCGCTACTCTACTGAGGGTTAACAAAATCATAATATTCTGATCATGCCAAAACAACATAACTTAGTTTGGAACAATGTTTCTTAATAATACATTACATGGTAGTTAGTGTCAGTTATTGTTGGAAGTTAGTGTTGCAATGTTCCTGTTCTCTACATTTTAATGGGCTCTTTTTTTCACTTTTGTTTACTTTTTTGACAATCTTAAGCATTACTTTTAATATATTTTTTTTAAATTGTATATATGAAATTGAGACAATATTTATTTTTATGTATATTGTCTTCATATATAACAAACCCCATACACAAGCGTGCACACACCACAAATTTGCAGGACTGACACTTTTCACATGCAATGTAAACTCTTTTGTATTCATTTAACTAAATTGGATCCACTAGCACCAGGGTTACATGGTGAATCTCATGAACACATGACAAGAACATGTAATGGTCATATTTCACCCCAAAAATATAAAATGTGTCGATTTTTTGGACCCCCCAAAAAAGAGAAAAAATTGCAATGCAAAGAAAAAAGATACATAAATAAATTATATATTTTTTTTTATTAGTTGTATTTATATGGCACAAAATTATGATACTGCACTAATCACAGTAATCAGAATCCATTAACTGTCATCACTGTGATGCATTGCCGTAATTAGAATTTAGGATGAAAATGTGCCTAATTGTTTCTTTGTGGTGAAATGTGACCTTGGTGTGTTTTAATGAGATTCATCGTAATACTGACCCATTGCGTAGAGTAGTTTAAACCTTTAAAGTGTTTGTGTTGGATGTGGTGAGTTTTTGTGCTTTTATAGTTTGTCTTCACAGCTCATCCTTCTCTTCTCCTTCACAATAGCAGGATGCCCTCTGTCCGTTCATGAAGGGCCTGCAGCCCAAAGTCCACACGGTGTTATACATGGTGTCCGCAAAGGTCTCACATGCTGAGGGAGAGAAAGGATACAAGTTTTGTCCTGTTTGTTATAATATATGAAGAGTTCAGATGCAAAAATTCTCCAAGTCCATCTGACATGTTTTCTTTAAATGTGAGCATTTTTTTTTACCATGCTCCAATGTTTAGGTTTAGTAATTTCACTTTATTGGCAATGAAAAGGTTATTAGTCATTGAAATGTCTCATTTCTAAAAATGTCACTTTAGTCAATTCATTGGTATTTTCAAATGTCACTGTCTTTTGCTGCCAAAACAAATAATGCTACCCATCAATTTTTGCTACTAACACTGTATTTGTATTGTTGTAAGGGCAGATTTAGGGTTTGGGGTAGGTTTAGATGTTAATAAAGCCTCAAATTACATTAATATCATGCTAGAATAGGTAGTTGATAGGTAGCATCTGATAGGTAGCATTTTCGTTGTTGAATTTTGCTCCCTATTGTTTTAATGGGAGGTAGCAAAATCTGACAGGGAAGCAAAAATCATATGCACCGTCATTCATCTTAAAGTCATATGATTTGGTTCACATCTTCTGATTGGTTCTTCTGTAGACTTAGAGGCTTTTGCTGACAAAAGGAACTGGCGTTTAGCGGTTTCTGCCAACGAACAGGTATTTCTGAATGGGCTGACACTGAGATTTAGCGGATTTGAAGCTAAATTATTTGATGAATGTTCCTATTCGCTGAAAATCATTAACTTTTTTTTTTTTTTGACAGAGGTGGCGTTTAGCGGCTTTTGCACCTGAGCTCGTCATACACAAATATATATATAGAGAGCTATTAGGCAACTTTTTGGATCAGCTTTTGTGTCTCAGCCCACTGGGTTTTGTAACAGGGCTGTTGTGTGAGTAGCATGTGAGTATTTCGCACCTTCAACCTTTGACAAGAGGCCCAGGCTTTTCTTCAGGTCACCACAGATGCTATGTAGGCACCATCGGAATTTGGTGTCACAGCGGTACTTGTTAGAGCCACAGGTCTCATAGCAAATGTCTAGCTGGTTACAACATTTGGTCATGGCTGGAACACCCATATCAAACTGTGGAGTAACAGCACATTACACAACATGAGCATTAGCACTTTCACACTGTGGTCAAAACAAACCAATAAACTGAAAACAACCATTGGTGTTATTGGTGGACAGAGTAATACACTACAGTGCCGAGAGAGGAATATGCAGTATAATGAAAACATTTTAAGATTTTTGTTGTACAGTTAACAAACAAACACACATACACAAGTGCAGACACACAAAGAACTTGTTAGAAAAAAAAAAATGGAACTACCTGTACACCCTTTCAAGGCCCAACTAAAATGTAATGTATTGTGAGTCTGTACATCAGTAATTATTATATAATGATTTTATATAATTATGCAATTTTAACTGCTTTGCAATGCGAGCAAAGACTGCAAATTATAATAAATTTTATTATAGTGCTACAGACTTTATTATATTTCAGGCTTAAAATCCCAAAACTTTAATATCTAGCAAGGTGTTCCTGCTCCATCTTTGTTGTGAAAAGGTTAAAAACTATTGATTTAGTTATAGCCATGGTTATTTAAGAGATGCAATAATGGTGGTTAGATTCTCGTTAATCATGATGTTGAAACATAAGACAATTACATTTGTCGCCCATACTAGAGGAGGATACAGATTTATTGCCTTTATAATTGCTTTCTAAATGGACACCTTAAACTTCAAAATTAGAATTTATTCGAGAGACAGAAGGGCTGCCCATGAGTCTTTGTTTGGAATTTAATTGGCACATTTGCCTTCCTCTTCCTGACAGCAGTCCCATCAGCGCTTTGGCTGGATGCCAAACTTGACTGTCCAGAACCTGTTGGATGTTCGCTCTCTCACGTTCAGGAGACACATATTTCAAATTTTGCTAGCCTGTGCAATACTAATCTTGCACAGTCAGCCCTTTAACTTAATTCTATAAGGTCTAGTCCACATTGCAACTTGCTATGGTTTTCGTAGTTGGGGGTTGACTTGAAATATATTGCCATAATAATAGTTGAGAGAGCACAGAAAAATAAATGTGTAAGAAAAGAAAAGTTTCAGAGTGTGAATCTAGTTTACTTGTTAGTGCCTCAATTTAATGCCATTAACCTGGAAGTGAGATAGTAGATATCTCACTTCCAGCTTCTCTAAAGGCCAACATTTTATGTCACTGTTCTTTGAATCCCAAAGTCATTTGTGGGCCACTTTTGTGTTATCAAGTATCAGATACACAAGGCACAAAATGATCTAATTTTCTGTTCTATTTAACATGTAAACATAAACAGGTTGATTTTAATGGATCCTTTAATTTTAAGTTTAATTTTAATTTTAATGATTGATTCATTGCCCAGTGTACACTTCATAGGCCGGATTCCCACAGGTCATTCATGGAGATGGGTCTTACCAAAGCTTCAAGCTTGGCCATTGGTTAATGTTAGTAGAGATAAAGGGACACATACACTATTCGGTACCTGGAAGCCAAGAAGTGAGGTGCTACAACCATCAGGTTCTGGCATCTGATAGCCAGCACGAGGCTGAGGAGCTTTACCTGAAAACAAAAATCATACATTAGAATATGGAATGTATCTTAAATATATATATCTTTAATAAAAAAAAAATTCTATTGCCTTCATTATTATGCATTTCATAAAACTGTATCTTTAAGAACTTATAAATCTGGGGAAAATTTAAAGCAGATGTACTTTGTCTTGCGGGACCCCTAAAGTTCACTTACAATTAATTCTTAATTAAGAGTGTTATAAGTTTTTTTTTTTTTTTTTTTTCCAGTAATAGAAGTGGTTCACTTTCGATGAACAATTCCTAAAATAATCATTTTTTAAGTGTAATTATTTTTTGTTCCAGAAATCATTTTGTGCATTTAAAAAGTGCCATGGATGTGAAAGGTTCTTCATACAATAAATGTCAATAAAGAACCTTTATTTGTATAATAAACCAAAACATTGTTTGTTTATTCATGAATATTTTCCAGGACTAGCTTGGCTTCACAATGTTTCTAATCAGGGACAATGCAAGAAGCAGAAACTAAACAAGTAACACCGCAGTTTTGAACTACAAATTTAACTTTTGAGACAAGAAATGCATTTTTTCCCCCTGCAAATTCCTCTCAGAATTTCTGAACCCACTACCATTAATTCAATCTTCTTCAGTATTATTACATTTTAAGATGTCTATTGAGAAACATATAACATGTTGTGATCTTCAGATGGAATAGAAGGGTACAGTTGTGTATTGCTTGCATAGCTATTAAAAACAATTCCTGAAACCATTAACTAAAGGTAACAAATGGAATTAAAACAGCAGAGGTCCTAACACTGATCCCTGGGGAACTCCAATGTCATAAAATATTTGTGATCACTGTTTTTTTCCAAAGCAAAAATAATAATAATAATAATAATAAAAAAACAAGTAACAATTTTAATTGCCTGTTTAATAATTGAAAAATCTTACATTATTAATTTATCCATGGAGTATTATGAGTAAAGTGAGATTTTCTTCCAGTTGACTACATGGTGCAACATTATAAAACATTTCCATGTTTGGTATTCAGAGCATGGTCTTTATCATTGCTAGAGAAGGTGACACTGTCCATGGAACATATTTAAATCATCTTAAAACATGGTTGCATTATAAGGTTAGAGACTACAACTACTCTATTATCTTACCTTTGGCTTTAATCAAGGCCCAATTACCAAATGTTCAGTAGGACTTTTGAACCCACAAGGAGTTTATTAAGACGGTACATAGGCCGATACTGACAAATTTGACTGAGTATGAATACTGAGTGAATAAAATACACTCACTGCCCTCCTAAGGCAACATTAAAAATTAAGAACATTGGAAATTTGCACTTAATCAAACCACTAATTAATTTAATTTCTGGATTTGTTCTAGTTGCATTAAGTTCTATTAATTTGTATTCCATTTACTCTCATTTTGAAAAACTAAGCAAAGAGTGCAAGTCTGTCATTCTGGAGTCAGAACAGTAATAAAAAAGAGTCAAGATATATATAAACTACTTTTTTCTCAGGCATAGGCATATGAAATGTTCTGATTCATCAGTGTTATCTGTAGAGTGGTATGATCAACTTGCCCAATGGCCCACTGTATCTGTCAACATGAGGATTGAGGATAGATCAGTGAGGGCATGTTTCAGCTGATCAACAAAATGAATTCTGTTTTTTATTATAATTATTATTAGTGTTAGTATTCAACTTTCAGCTCGGATTTTAGTAGTTTTACAAACTTATACTCACTAAGTTTTACTTAAATGTCACTATACTGTAAAATACAACGAAATGTTTCCTTCAAGTAGCAGTTGTCATAAAACAAAACAATATGCAAAGACAATAATATTATTTCACTTACCATGTCTACAGCGGTACTGACATACACCATCCCGGCCTCCCATCAGCTCCAGTATAGAGTCAAAATAGCCATTCACTGCCTGGAAACTCCCTCTGATAGAACCGAAGCCCCAGTCCGAATCATCCTCAGATTCTTGCGGGGGCACTACAGGTTTTCCCTCAGCAGGGGCAGCTGATGCCTTGTTCTCCCCATTATCCGCAACATCTGGGGTATCACCAGCCTGAGCTTCAGGTACATCGGACCCATCAGCAGGCGAATCCACTGCCTCCTCATCAACAGAGGCCTGGATAATGGTTGCAGCCAAGCCTGCGGAGATACATAGCAGGAGCAACAGCAATGCACGTGGAAACATGGTGAAGCACCGAGTCCTAGGAGATATGTAGGCTCCAAGGAGAAGGGAAGACCGATAAAGTCGAAGGGCTTAGAGGGAAAGAGTGAGCAGCACAAACAGACACTGTTGATAGTGTTTCGTGGAAGGGACTTTGACCTGTGATTATATCAAGCAGACAGCAAGGCATTGATTGGTGCTAAGGTTAAAGGTAAGGTCCAACCTCTTGCTGAGGCATGCTCTCTCAGTGAATCACCGCCAAGTCAAAGTGTAATGGACTCTTGGCTTTCATTATCTGCAGTTCACACTTCACCTGCAAGATGATCTCCTCTCACTCATACAGGGGTTTTATCTGTCAGACTATAGAGCTGTCGTGTTTCAACCATTTTTTGCCATTGCCACACTCTTGGTAATCTCAAGGGCCTATGTCCTGCTTGGATATCTGGTCATGTGTAATTGGTATTAGCCATGGTGATTGCATGTAGTGTATGATTTTTATTCCTGTTACAGTACAATGACTTGAATACACCTCTTTTATAATAAATTTTCGGAAAATGTCAGTGAGATTTTGCTTTAGAACCCTAATGCAAGTTTGTTCGTTATTTATGATTGACAAAGTCAGAAAGGTGTGTCTGTCACAGGTCACAGTTTCTTATCGTATGGACAGCAATGTCACTGATTTCAGATGTGCACTGTGTAGGAACATGTTCTGTTTGATAACCATTAAGTGGAGACGTCCTCTTGTACAGTTATGCGCTTACCATGAACTCTACCATAAGTGTGAATAGATTTTAAAAAAAGACTATTCATAGTGAACACGAACACACAACATAGTTAATATATTCTTATATAGTGAACATGATAGAATGCATGACTATCAGCACACATACCCTATGGACAAAGAATAAGTATCCCCCAAAATGGAAGAAAAATCGATGTATGAAAAATTGAGGGTTTTCCTATTTAGCAACATGCGCCTAACCTTGAACAATATGTAGAAGGTGTTAATGTGTTAAGTTAACTCAAACCATTTGAGGAAACCGATTGCCTTATATAATTTAAGTTTAAAAACTAATATTAGTTGTTTTAGTAATAGTAATGTGAACTTATTCCTTTTGAGTCCACATAATATTAAATTAAACTATAGTCCTACTTAAATACTTTGTGTAACTGAGATTTATTCAAATTGATTAAAATCAGAATCCTTAAATTAACTCAAATATTTTATTGTAAATGACTAGTTAGCAATGGCACAAGGATATTGCTAACACTGTGCTGAAGTATGCACAACCATTGGTTTTTAAATAAAGCAACATGTCAATGTTATTTGGCCAACTCTCGACCTAACCGCAGGCTTTACTCTTCACCACAATGATAACCCACCAAAACTCAGACACACCAGAAACCAACATAACAGAACATTAAACATGAATCTAGAGCAAAAACATATAAAATAACACTTAATTTTAAAACTTACTCTCCTTTAACGGTCAGAGCGGAAAATCTGCTGTAACTCATTCCATTTGAGTTCTGTTTAATATAGTCAGTTATTAAGTTTTATAACAGACACTCACAAACTTTTGATCATTCACAAATTTGGTCTAATAAGAAGAAGGAAAGGTTTATTAATAATCAGGGTCATCCAAGAGTCCGTTATCACATTGAAATAAATTTTTTTAACCCTACAAATACAAATGACATACTCCAGTACAAAAATATCGTCATTACTATTTAACTAAAGAAATTATTAAATTCTGTATGTTTATTATGCATATTTAACACATAGTCATAAAAATAATATTTTGATGATTTACATATGGTTCTCATTTGTTGAAAAGTCTTGCCAGAATTGACATACATTGTGATGAGATGACCGATTCCAATGACATGCAACATTTTAATGTTTAATGATCGCAAGGATTCCTTGTGATCATTGGCATCCTCGCTTGACATCAACAACATTTCAATATGAATTTTGTAACATAATTTTTAATCATGTACACAATAGTGGCCAAAAGTGATGTCCGACCAAGGAAATTTGGTTTCTTCGCACTTTACTCAAACTTTTTGTTACATTTTTTTTCAAATATTTTGGATCCATATTTCAATTGCATCATTTGACATGATGCAGTGAAACATACAGAATTGTGTGGTTGTCATTATTGGCCAAATAGTCATACCGATCTTGCATTCATTATTCCCAGTCTATAATTCAATAAATCACTATGTGGCAAGTATAAGTGATATTATTAGATCTTATTTTGTGGGTTTTAGTGAAAATGGCCAGAAACCCTGCAACCAAGGAGGATATTGTTAAATCTGGCCAATCGGTTTCGGTTCATGTTCAGGATGTGAATTGTCACAATGTCCAAAGAATTGTTTCAAAACACCATGAGACATCTACCATACAGATTGTAAAGCGCTGTGGCTGGTCAAGGAAGACTAGTGAGCATTTTGGCAGAATGATGAAAATCACCTGAACGTGGGACCACCTCAAAACAGCTTCTAAAGACATGGATGAGACCTCCAACCTCCAATTTCATCTTGAACTGAGAGCCAACAGCTATAAGAAGCTGGATTGAGACAATCATGCTCAGCGTTCCGATTAATTGCATGGGCATCTGCTCAATATTTGGCAACTGCATTTTAAGCTTTATATAGATTTGCATATGTAATGTAGTTACATTATACACTTTGTTTAAACAAATTATGTGAATAATTTGTGAAATTAGGCTGTTGCGCACCAAGAAACCTGAACCTGACTCTAAACTGAGTTCGAGTCTAGGCTTGTGTACTTTTTCCAGATCCGGTCTGCCTTTTCTCTCCAGTTTTACTTCCTGTAAGTATATTTCATATCGTAATAAATGGCAAAAAAAATGAACATTTAAACTGATCCTGGTTGAACTCCATCCACAAGTCAAGTCAAGTTAAGTCATCTTTATTTATATAGCGCTTTTTACAATGCAAATTGTGGCAAAGCAGCTTTACATTAATAAGAAAATGGTGTCATTGTGCAGCCTATTCTATATATTATTGATTCATTCCGTTGCAACTATCAGTAGTTATTAGTCTAGTTAATTTAGGTATAGCAGCACTGCAGAAAACAGTGACGTAATCGTCCGGCTCAGCTCAGTTCGCATACAACGGCGCCAATGCAGGCATATCAAAAACACTGCTGAATATCAAGCAAGTGTCCCCAACTTAAGCAAGCCAAAGGCAACAGCTGCAAGGAACCAAAACTCCAACAAATGGAGAAAAAAACCTTGGGAGAAACCAGGCTTAGTCGGGGGGCCAGTTCTCCTCTGGCCAACAGTGAACACTTGTCCGATACTCAGGCAGAGTTACAGGTCATTAAACCGATTTGGAATCGCAACAGTCAAAATATTTAATCTAGTTCCATCTAGTTTAAGATCTTTTTGATCACGCCGGTATGGGACGGTTTGTTGGGATATGTGCCACTGGCTGATGAGTCGGTAAGGTCTTCACAAAGGATGAGCTAGTTAACATAGTCTCCGCCGACACCACAGGGCCACATTGCTGCCGCACACAGGCACAGGTTCCCCGTCCGACCCGGGCACGGCCCGGATCCAGCCAATCACGTTAATTGGTAAACCTCGGGATAAGCAGAGAGACAAAAAATTAGCGTAGACGCCATTCTTCTTCCGATGTAACGAGTACATCTGGTGTTATAGGAGGTGTTCCCGGTTCCGGCTGACCTGATCTATGCAGCCTAACAATCCTTTAACGGATATGAAGACAAAAGTTTATAGTGCGTCATGTGTATGCCAGGTTAAATAGATGCGTTTTTAGTCTAAATTTAAACTGACAGAGTGTGTCTGCTTCCCGAACAATGCTAGGAAGATTGTTCCAGAGTTTAGGTGCCAAATAGGAAAAGGATCTACCGCCTGCGGTTGATTTTGATATTCTAGGTATTAACAACTGGCCAGAATTCTGAGATCGTAATAGACGCGAAGGACTATAATGCATTAAGAGCTCACTCAGTTACTGGGGAGCTAAGCCATTTAGTGCTTTGTAAGTAATTAGCAAGATTTTAAAATCTATACGATGTTTAATAGGGAGCCAGTGCAGTTTTGACAGAACCGGGCTAATATGTTCATACTTCCTGGTTCTAGTAAGGACTCTAGCAGCTGCGTTTTGGACCAGCTGTAATTTGTTTATCACGCGAGCAGGGCAACCACCCAGTAGAGCATTACAGTAATCTAGTCTCGAGGTCATAAACACATGAACTCGCTGTTCCGCATTTGTCATTGAGAGCATATGTCGCAATTTAGATATATTTTTAAGATGGAAGAATGCGGATTTACATATGCTAGAAATGTGGCATTCAAATGAAAGATTGGTATCAAAGAGCACACCCAGGTTCCTAACTGACGAAGACGACTTAACAGAGCAGTCATCAAGTGTTAGACGGTATTCTAGATTATTATGTGCAGAAGTTTTTGGTCCAATAATTAGAATCTCTGTTTTTTCTGAATTTAGTTGTAGGAAATTACTAGTCATCCAATTTTTTATATCAGCTACGCATTCTGTTAATTTTGAGAATTGGTAGGTTTTGTCAGGGCGCGAGGAAATATAGAGCTGAGTATCATCAGCGTAACAGTGAAAGCTAATGCCCTGCTTCCTAATGACATCTCCCAAGGGTAGCATGTACAGAGTGAAAAGCAACGGTCCTAGAACTGAGCCTTGTGGTACTCCATATTTAACTTGTGATCGAAATGACATCTCTTCGTTTACTACTACAAACTGATAATGGTCAGATAAGTATGATTTGAACCATGCCAATGCATTTCCACTAATTCCAGCATAATTTTCTAGTCTATTCAAAAGAATATTGTGGTCGATAGTGTCAAAAGCTGCACTGAGGTCTAGTAACACTAATAGAGAGATACAACCACGATCTGATGATAAGAGCAAATCATTTGTAACTCTAATGAGAGCAGTCTCAGTACTATGGTACGGTCTAAATCCTGACTGGAAATCCTCACAGATACCATTCCTTTCCAAGTAGGAACTAAGTTGAGATGATACTGCCTTTTCTAGTATTTTTGACAGAAAAGGTAGATTGGAAATTGGTCTGTAATTGACTAATTCACCGGGATCAAGTTGTGGTTTTTTAATAAGAGGTTTGATAATAGCCTGCTTAAAATTTTTCGGTACGTAACCTAGTGATAAAGATGAATTAATGATCTTAAGAAGAAGATCTATGACCTCTGGAAGCATCTCTTTCAATAGCTTAGTCGGTATAGGGTCTAACACATGTTGTTGATTTTGATGATTTAATAAGTTTAGACAATTCTTCCTTTCCCATAGCAGCGAATGAATGGAATTTTTCCTCAGGGATGCTAAAATCCACTGTCTGATGTGATACTGTAGTAGACAGTTGCATGGCTATAATTGTCTCTCTAATGTTGTCAATCTTGCAAGTAAAGAAGTTCATAAAGTCATTACTGCTGTGCTGTTTGGAAACATCAGAAGTTGAGGCTGTATTTCTCGTTAATTTAGCCACTGTATTAAATAAATACTTAGGGTTGTGTTTATTTTCTTCTAAAAGATTTGAAAAATAAGCAGATCTAGCGGTTTTTACGGCCTTTCTGTACTCCATCATTTTCTCTCTCCATGAAATCCGAAAAACTTCTAGTTTTGAATTCTTCCAGCTGCGCTCCATTTTTCTTGCTGCTCTCTTAAGGGCCCGAGTGTGCTCGTTATACCATGGCGTTGGACTAATATCCTTAATCTTTATTAAGTGCAAAGGAGCGACAGAGTCTAGAGTGTTCGAAAAGAGAGCGTCAATAGTTTCTGTTGCAACATCGAGTTCTTCTAAGCTGTCTGGTTTGCTAAGTTGATGAAACTGATCAGGAAGATTATTTATAAAGCAATTTTTAGCGGTAGAAGTGATGGTTCTAACATATTTATGGCAGACAGGCGGTTTTCCAGCCTTGGTTAAATGTAGCACGCATGAGACTAGATAATGATCTGAGATGTCATCGCTCTGCTGCAGAATTTCAACGGCATCAATATCGATTCCATGAGACAATATTAGATCTAGAGTATGATTACGACAATGAGTTGGTCCTGACACGTGTTGTCTAACTCCAATAGAGCTTAAAATATCTGTTAATGCCAATCCCAAAGCATCTTTTTCATTATCTACATGTATATTAACATCACCAACAATAAGGACTTTATCCACAGCCAGTACTAACTCCGATAGAAAATCAGCAAATTCTTTGATAAAATCTGTATGGTGCCCTGGTGGCCTGTATACAGTAGCCAACACAAATTTCAAATGAGATTTGTCACTTACATTATATAACGTTACATAAAGCACCATCCCTTCAAAAGAGATATATTTGAAAGACTTTTGAGTAATACTGAAGATATTACTATAGATTACAGCAACACCTCCCCCTTTACCTTTCCGACGAGGTTCGTGTCGATAATAGTAACCTTGAGGGCTAGACTCATTTAAAGTAATCCACACACAGTATAGAATCAGCATCTTTTAAGTCACTTCATCAACAACTCTCATCATCATTTCGACAGCTGTACTTTTGCCGTCGGATTCCGTCCCCCCCCAATGTTTTGTACAAAATGAGGTTCTAATATTGATCAAACTGCCTGTGGTCTCCACCTACTGATGGCCTAGTGGACAGTGTGCTGACATCTGGTGCTGTTGTGTGCCTGAGTTTGAGTCCAGGCTTGTGGATTTTCCTGGATCCTGTTTAAACTCACCCTGCTTAAACTCCATCCACACAAAGAATAGAAGCAGCCTCTTTTAAGTAACTGCATCAACAACCCTCATCATATGGGGGGGTATTTTTGCCATCGGACTCCGTCCCCACCCCCAATGTTATGTACAAAATGAGGTTTTAATATTGAACAAACTGTCTGCAGTTTCCCCTTACTGATGGCAAAGTGACAGTTTGCTGGCATCTGCTGTTGCGCACCAAGAAACATGAGTTCTAGTCCAGCCTCATGGACTTTCCTAGAACTGGTTTGCCTCGTCTTTCCAATTTGGTTCCTGTCAACATATTTTATATCATAATAAATGGCAAAAGGGCAAAAAATGAACATTTAAACTGATGCTGGTTAAACTCCATCCACACACAGGATAGGGGCAGTATCTTTTAAAGGTACAATATGTTTTTTTTTCAGGCTCGCTAAACATTGAAACAATAACAAAGGCGTAGATTGATGACGCAGTGAATGAGTATGGAATCACAGAACTTGTCGTCATGCCGATGGATCTAATAATATTTATGGGGAAATAATGTTTATGGATGAGTTAATGCATGACTGTGGTATGAAGCTGAGCGTGGCCGAGAATGGTGGACACGATTACTAATGAGAGACACACGTGAGTCCCAGGGGATATAAAGAAACATAGACATTTCATTCTACTGAACTACTCATAAGTGCTGAAATACTACTCTTAGCTCATATTTCGCCTGCGCCGCTTCCTCCTTCTTTTTCAAGCGCTTTTGGAAGCGTTCGGGAGCTTGCGCTCCTGTGGCGTCTGTCGTTGCTATGCAAACATAAACAGCTTTCTCCACGACTATGCGGAAGTTTCAATGGATTTCCATCACCGAAAAGCCCTTGTGGTACCTCTAGTACAAGATTTATTCATGAGAAGAATTAAAACACTCCCGCAGTGTTTGTGTGCACCCCATCCTTCAAATACGTAAAACGAATTTCACAAACTTATCCAAGAGCTCCGTCTGGACGATGAGAGAAAGCCTATTTCAGAGTTGACAAGGACCAGTTTGATAATCATTTAAGAAAAATTGGCCCAAGCATCGCCAAAGAGAGCTCCTGCAGTGAAACCATCTCTCAACGGCTCTGCATTTGTCTGAGGTAATTGACCCTTCGCAAAACCTGCCCCCTGAACTAGTTAATCTATAAACATGAATGAACATCAGAGGGAATGTTGTTTCAACTGCGGAAAGACGTGAGTACACACAATATTTTCAAAATCAACCGCAGGCGGTAGATCCTTTTCCTATTTGGCACCTAAACTCTGGAACGATCTTCCTAGCATTGTTCGGGAAGCAGACACACTCTGTCAGTTTAAATCTAGACTAAAAACGCATCTCTTTAACCTGGCATACACATGACACATTCTCAATTTTTGTCTTCATATCCATTAAAGGATTGTTAGGCTACATAGATCAGGTCAGCTGGAACCGGGAACACTTCCTATAACACCGGATGTACTCGTTACATCGGAAGAAGAATGGCGTCTACGCTAATTTTTGTCTCTCTGCTTATCCCGAGGTTTACCAATTAACGGGATTGGCTGGATCCGGGCCGTGTCCGGGTCGAATGGGGAACCTGTGCCTGTGTGCGGCAGCAATGTGGCCCTGTGGTGTCGTGGAGACTGTGTTAACTAGCTCATCCTTTGTGAAGACCTTACCGACTCATCAGCCAGTGGCACATATCCCAACAAACCGTCCCATACCGGCGTGAACAAAAAGATCTTAAACTAGATGGAACTGGATAAAATATTTTGACTGTTGCGACTCCAATCGGGCTCATGACCTGTAACTCTGCCTGAGTATCGGACAAGTGTTCACTGTTGGCCAGAGGAGAACTGGCCCCCCGACTAAGCCTGGTGTCTCCCAAGGTTTTTTTTCTCCATTTGTTGGAGTTTTGGTTCCTTGCCGCTGTTGCCTTTGACTTGCTTAAGGTGGAGACACTTGCTTGATATTCAGCAGTGTTTTTGATATGCCTGCATTGGCGCCATTGTATGCGAACTGAGCTGAGCTGGACGATTACGTCACTGTTTTCTCCAGTGCTGATATACATAAATTAACTAGACTAATAACTACTGATCTTTGTAACGGAATGAATCAATAATATATAGAATAAGCTGGACAATGACACCATTTCTGTGGGAGCTGCTGTGCAGCCAAAATTACTTGCCAATTATTAATGTAAAGCTGCTTTGCCACAATTTGTATTGTAAAAAGCGCTATATAAATAAAGGTGACTTGACTTGAATATTTCAAGTTAAACAAGGTTAATCTACTATAGGCTACTCCCTGACTGCTTTGTCGGATAAGATGGCGGATTCGGCGTAATGATTGGTTAGATTGTCTGTCAATCAAACTGTTTGCAAAGGGTCAATTAGGGGCCGTTCACATATCGCGCCTAAAAAGTGTGGAAAGCGCGGCCGCGTCGCTTCCTCCCTCTTTTGCAAGCTCGGGAGCTTGCACTTCTGTAGCGTCTGCCGTTGCTATGCAACCATGAACAGCTTTCTCCACGACAACGCGGTAGTTTCAATGGATTTCCATCACCGAAAAGCCCTTGCAGTAACTCAAGATTTATTTATTTATTCAGAGTTGACAAGGACCAGTTTGATTATCTATTAAGAAAAATTGGACCAAGCATCACCAAACAGAGCTTCAAAACAAAACCTCATTTCTAGGTTCTCGAAAAAACAATTGGACTCATGAGTCAATTTTACTGCAGCTTTTTTGAGATATATCACATTATATGAATTCGGAGGCCTATAAGGACCTCATGTTAAAATAAATAGAAAAACAAAAGGTCAGATTCTATAGGGGACATTCCATACTGTATGCATACCTCATATCAAGCATTATTGTTGCAGCATTTTGGAGATATATGTCATTATTCTTTATACACGTATAAAAACCTCATTTCTAATAAGTAGAAAAAAGTATTGGTGCTATAGGTGACATCACATACACTGTGTATAACTCATATGAGTCCATTTTACAGCAGCATTATAGAGATATATGTCATTATTCTACTTCATACACCTGTAAAAACCTAATTTCTAAAAAACAGAAAAAAGAAATGGTTTGTTTCTGTAGGGGACATCCCATACAATATGTATAACTCATTTGGGCCAATTTTACTGTAGTATTTTGGAGATATATGTCATTATACTACTTTATACACCTATAAAACCCCATTTCTTATAAGTAGAAAAAACTAATCGTCAGTTTCTATAGGAGACGTCTCATACAGTATACATAACTCATATTAGTCAATTTTACTGTAGCATTTTGGAGATATAAACTATTATTCTGCTAAAAAGTTGCACTGTTTCCCCTCAACTGTTCTGTCACATTATTTCTGACCCATGTTCACTTTTAGGGATAATAAAGTAATGTACCCATTAATCAGTCATTGTTAATCATAAATTAATACCCATGCCCAACTGTATTTATGTTTCTTCAAATTATCGACAATGAAATGTGAAATGCCAAATTGACGTCACAAAATAAATAAATAAAACAGAAAGCAAATATCCGAGAGTGTTGTGATTTTATTTTAATTTTAAAACATAACTTTTAAGAAAAGGACATAAATATAATAGATTAATTCCGATTTAGATTAAAAAAATATATATTTTTGATAACACATTTTTGAAGTATATCCAATAGTGACTGAGCGTACATACTGAGCGTTGGTCATGCTGTCACAAATTCATATGTAGGCGACATAGCTATTAGTTAAAACTATATCTTCATAAAGTAAAGTTATAAGTGTAATATAATTGTAAAGGGCCACAAATGGCAATTTTATCATATGAAATTGCTAAAACTTTTTAAACAGATGTGAATAAAAAATGCAGCTTAAGTAAAATAATAAAAAAAACATAAATTCTTGTCCAATGTGCTGATTTAGGTGATTTTCTGAAGTGCTGTCACTTCACACAATGTGCCACAACCAACAGCTGAAGTGGCCATGATCTCCACGAGATTGTACTCCTCCCGTCTCCTTTGTTATCTGATCATGAACTTAATTTCCCATAACCCATTGCGGACTCATTAGACTTGATTACTTACAAGTGTGTGTCATTTTCCTGTTTTTTCACTGAGTCTTTGCAAATTGTTGTTAGTGCTGCACTGACTTTATAGGTGTATAAATTAGAATAATGACATATATCTCCAAAATGCTGCTGTAAAATGAACTTATATTAGGTATGCATATTGTATTGGATGTCCCCTATAGAAACTGAGAGTTTCTCTTTTTCTCTTTTTGTGCACTTAAATGGTTTAAAAGCATTTTCATGAATAAGAGCAAGATCATATACTTTAATTCTAGCCAAAGGATGATAGAAAAAACGGATGTTGCGTTAATTGCGTTAAATATTTTTAACGCGTTAAAATGGAAAAACAATAATCGCATGGGTTAATCACAGCTCTGATTTAAATCCAATTTTCTGTTTAATAAACGCAAAATCAATTCAAAGTCAACTTTTAACATGTCCAAAACGTTAATTCTATCACAACTAGTATAGTTTGACTAGTCAAGACAGCGTTAGCTGAAAACAGTGGGACTGACTTCGTCACTTACAATTTTTTCAATTGTCAAATGAAATTTGAAGTGGTGGTGTTTGTATCAAATATCTTCCTGTATGCCTTGCATACTACTGCTCTTTTCTTCGCATGTGTAAAAACATAATCCTGGTAACTTTACCTGAATTTAATAATTCTTTGCGTAGCGCCTGTTCAGTCCATGCTCTTACATTAGATTTTACATTTTTCATCATTTAGCAGACGCTTTTATCCAAAGCGACTTACAAGGGGAGCAATTAGGGGTTAGATGTCTTGCTCAAGGGCACTTTAGTCATGGTATCGAAGGTGGAGAGAGTGCTGTTTATTCACAATCCCCACTTTCAATTCCTGCCAGCATGGGAATCGAACCGGCAACCTTCAGATTACAAGCCCGACTCCCTCACCACTAGGCCACGACTACCCTTATAACTCTTATACTACTCTTACATTAGATCTCTCTGCTTGCCTGCTGCGTTCAAAAACAGATATTTATTAAACAAAAGACTTTATTTCGAGTCATTCACTCAAGTCACGAATATCAAGTCAAAGTCAAGTCAAGTCTTTTATTAATATTTGTCAAGCAAGTCTCAGGTCCTAAAATTTGCGACTTAAGTCTGACTCGAGTCAAGTCGTGTGACTCGTGTCCCCTACCTCTGATTGATTGATTGATTGATAGATAGATAGATAGATAGATAGATAGATAGATAGATAGATAGATAGATAGATAGATAGATAGATAGATAGATAGATAGATAGATAGATAGATAGATAGATAGATAGATAGATAGATAGATAGATAGATAGATAGATAGATAGATAGATAGATAGATAGATAGATAGATAGATAGATAGATAGATAGATAGATAGATAGATAGATAGATAGATAGATAGATAGATAGATAGATAGATAGATAGATAGATAGATAGATAGATAGATAGATAGATAGATAGATAGATAGATAGATAGATAGATAGATAGATAGATAGATAGATAGATAGATAGATAGATAGATAGATAGATAGATAGATAGATAGATAGATAGATAGATAGATAGATAGATAGATAGATAGATAGATAGATAGATAGATAGATAGATAGATAGATAGATAGATAGATAGATAGATAGATAGATAGATAGATAGATAGATAGATAGATAGATAGATAGATAGATAGATAGATAGATAGATAGATAGATAGATAGATAGATAGATAGATAGATAGATAGATAGATAGATAGATAGATAGATAGATAGATAGATAGATAGATAGATAGATAGATAGATAGATAGATAGATAGATAGATAGATAGATAGATAGATAGATAGATAGATAGATAGATAGATAGATAGATAGATAGATAGATAGATAGATAGATAGATAGATAGATAGATAGATAGATAGATAGATAGATAGATAGATAGATAGATAGATAGATAGATAGATAGATAGATAGATAGATAGATAGATAGATAGATAGATAGATAGATAGATAGATAGATAGATAGATAGATAGATAGATAGATAGATAGATAGATAGATAGATAGATAGATAGATAGATAGATAGATAGATAGATAGATAGATAGATAGATAGATAGATAGATAGATAGATAGATAGATAGATAGATAGATAGATAGATAGATAGATAGATAGATAGATAGATAGATAGATAGATAGATAGATAGATAGATAGATAGATAGATAGATAGATAGATAGATAGATAGATAGATAGATAGATAGATAGATAGATAGATAGATAGATAGATAGATAGATAGATAGATAGATAGATAGATAGATAGATAGATAGATAGATAGATAGATAGATAGATAGATAGATAGATAGATAGATAGATAGATAGATAGATAGATAGATAGATAGATAGATAGATAGATAGATAGATAGATAGATAGATAGATAGATAGATAGATAGATAGATAGATAGATAGATAGATAGATAGATAGATAGATAGATAGATAGATAGATAGATAGATAGATAGATAGATAGATAGATAGATAGATAGATAGATAGATAGATAGATAGATAGATAGATAGATAGATAGATAGATAGATAGATAGATAGATAGATAGATAGATAGATAGATAGATAGATAGATAGATAGATAGATAGATAGATAGATAGATAGATAGATAGATAGATAGATAGATAGATAGATAGATAGATAGATAGATAGATAGATAGATAGATAGATAGATAGATAGATAGATAGATAGATAGATAGATAGATAGATAGATAGATAGATAGATAGATAGATAGATAGATAGATAGATAGATAGATAGATAGATAGATAGATAGATAGATAGATAGATAGATAGATAGATAGATAGATAGATAGATAGATAGATAGATAGATAGATAGATAGATAGATAGATAGATAGATAGATAGATAGATAGATAGATAGATAGATAGATAGATAGATAGATAGATAGATAGATAGATAGATAGATAGATAGATAGATAGATAGATAGATAGATAGATAGATAGATAGATAGATAGATAGATAGATAGATAGATAGATAGATAGATAGATAGATAGATAGATAGATAGATAGATAGATAGATAGATAGATAGATAGATAGATGCAACTCAAGTGCTCTGAAAGCGTGTTCTCTCCCCGCTGTTCCTGAAAATAATCAAGTCATAAATCATAGTAATAGGCGCACACACATTTTTTTTGGCGGCTGGCTTGACTGTGTATTTTCAAACCATGGCTGGCTTGACCGCAGTGCTAGATCAACATTAGAATATAATACTGATGATATTCTAACACTTCGTTGTGTTTAGCTATATAACACTGATTTGTCTTATGTGGCCTTGCTTACCTTTTCTAATAACGCGAAAGAGCGCCATCTCTGTCAAGTTTGTCGCAAAGCTTTCGGGATATTGATCCTCGTTTTATTTCTCCTTATGTCCCAAAGTTTGCTTGCCATGGTCAATAATGTTTGAATGAAACAACAGCGTGCTGTTAGCCATTATGCAGCTGTTCTTGTCTGTTGCCATGGTTACTATGCAGCACAAGCAGAAACCAGGAATAATGCAGATATTACGTCATCATTGACAGGTGACAAGTGACAAGCGAGGGATGATGCACTATTTAAAGTTGTGATTTTCTCTGAATTTACATATTCTTGGAAATATTTAGGATAATGTAAGTACAATGAATGAAATGAAATATATAACAGCTGAATGAAATATATAACACTGTGCAAGTGGTTTTGAATATTTTAATAAAAAAAAAATACATATTGTACCTTTAAGTAAGTGCATCAACAATTCTCATCAAATGGCAGGGGGAGCGGATTTCCACAGCTGTATTGTTGCCATCAGATTTAGTTTTCTTTAGTTTTGTTTCAAATTAATCACATAATGCTAAACTCTGCATAATATAAACCACTGGGAGACAATAGATGGTTCTAACCTGTACTGCATTAACAGAAGGTCATTTAATATAAAGCTTTTTAATATACAGTATTTTTCAGATTATAACTGTAATAGTATTTTTGACAAACATTTATTACATCGTCATGCACACTTACTAGAACATCTCATTCTAGCATTAAATGCTGAGGAGGACTCTAGCCTACAAGTCTCTGAAGGACCGGAATAGAAAGGACACAGCCTTAAGAGATGCGCTCTTAAAGCTGTTCGCCAATAGAGGGCGCTAAACACAAAGGAATCAAAATAAAACTTCAAGACTGCAGCAATGATTACAAGGTCAGTTGGAACAGAGGGACAGTTGCAACATGTTGAAACACCTGACAAAATGAGTTTTGCTCCGCACATGCACAGTATCCCTTTCAATTGGGAAAAATTTAAAGGACGTATGGTCCTCTCATCTGAATTGAACAAAATGCATTATTATGGGTTTCATTTGACCCTCTATCTTTAACATTAAAGAGCTTCTTGTCTTTTTATGGCAGTAAAACTGAATTTTTGTGTTATAATGCAATTTAGAGAAACGTACAGGTTGTCGGAAGGGTACAGACAAAACACACTGTATCAACTATACCTGCAGTAGAATCCTATTGTGTCAGAAGCTCAAGACCTAGACATTTGGGATAAACTGATGAAGACTGCAGCTGCATAATGAATATGTAAATGAGTTTCTAATTTACTGACTGGGTGAATGTTCTTTGTTTACAATTGTACAATGAGCTTATACAATATATATATTTTTTGTAATTTGTAAGTAACTCTTAGATGTTCTGCTATTGAATAGCAAATTATTAGAATTAAGAACAGGAATGAAATGAAATTATTTTTGCTTATTATGATGTCTTTTAAGACATTTTAACATTGGAAAATTTGTTTATAGGGCTACATTAGAGCTTTAAAGATAAGTGTTTCAACTGTGAATACAACTGGAATAAAAGTACCTCTTGTGTTTATGAACTGCTGAAAATATGAACAATGTATGAGATATCTTTAGCAGACAAATAAAATAAATATCACATGAGAAAAAACTTTTTTTTGCATTGAAATGTAAAAAGCAAAAATTGTTGTAAAAACTGTACACGGTGTACTCGACTTTATCTCCCTCACAGCAGGATTCCAACCAGTTTCTCTGTGCTTCCTCTTAATGTATTTCCTTCACCATGAAAATGAATGTAGGAAAATCTGATTCACTTTTATGCCCCATTTCAAAATAACACAGTAACAAAACTTTTATAACCTCAACATGATTTGTCTGAAGGCTTTTTTTTTTTTTTTACTTTCCCACCCCTGCTGTTCAAATGTGGTATGACATGCCCCTTCAAATGAATCATCCTAGATATGTTCTGAATTAAGATGAGCTATTTGGGTATTTTCCAATCAGTTAATCTGATGAACTTTATTTGTGGTTACCTGTGTGAAAAATCACTGCCACCAGTTGCTTAGGGGCTGTTTACACGACACTGTTTTCAGCGTAAAACGAAAGAACGTTTTTTTATGCATTTTGGCCATTCATTTACACAACAACTGCATTTTTAAAAGCCACTGACATCGCCAACGACTAGCCTGGCAGCATAATACAGCGTTTTGAGTTGTTTTCGTGCATCCGTGTGAACAGTGATCATTTTGACAACTGTTTTTAGTACATCGCTGTCATATAAACTTGCTCTTCTCTTCTCTGATGAAGGGTTTACTGGCATGAAGGTGGGACAACCTGTCACTCACATGAGATCACAACGATAGCAAACCAAAGACCCAATCAGTTCCTGATACACTAAATCAAATCCCGCCCTACATTTTTTCTTGTTCGAGAAACCATTTCAGTTGGAAATACGTTCAGTGTGGAAGAAAAGACTATTACAACTTCAATTTATGTACAAGTTATTGCAAAAAATTCTTAACAGCAGACTATTGTTTATGTACTCTCCCATAGAGTCCAGGGTTATTAGTTTTGTTAAGGCCAATTCACACCGCACCAACCAACGCCAACCAACGCCAACAAACACGTCTGTTGGAGTTTGTTGGTGCGGTGTGAATTGGCCTTAAGAAGAACGTTTCTTATATGCAAGAAGAAGAACGCTCATGCATTAATCGCTTTTTTGTATTGCCAATGTGTGAACAGCTTGTAAAGTAATGTAAAAAACAAAAACGAGACCTTCCCTGACTTCCTAGGTTGACCATGAAAGCTTGTAGATGATTTTTATGGGAAGGACTGGTTTCGCCGGGAAAATCCAAAGGATGTGACACTTCCTACTAGGGGTGGCACGGTTCACAAAACCCACAGTTCGGTTCGTATCACTGTTTTAGGGTCACGGTTTTCGGTTCTGTACAGTTCTTGTTGTTATTTTATTTAATCTTTAACACTCCAGAAATTTCCTTCAGCATAAGATAGCTTATTAGCTTAATTATCCACAATTTAGGATACAGTATTAACATTTTAGTAATGTAATCATGCACTAACTGAATTTGACTTGACTTTAAGCACATTATTGGGACCATCTCTGAGTAAAAGCTGGGTGAGATTTTGATACAGCAAGAGAGAAGATATTGATGATGACATGCTTTTCGTTGGTTTGGCAAAAAAAAGGAGCATGTGTATTGTTATCTCTACAGGAACTTGTGGCTTTTTAGCACACAAAGACTGAAATTAACTTGCATTTATCAAACTTCCAACTTCAGTGTAGCTCTTACAAAAAAAAATATTTTAAAAGACAAAGAGAGGAACTCTTAAAGCTCTGACTTTTAAACAAGTCAAAATACTTTAAACATAAATATATAATATAATGTATACAACATAAACATCCCCAATGCTTTAGTTATCACTGAGAGGTTGCTTAAATGCTGCGGACAGTAGAAGTTGTTTCCTAACCGGCTCTCTCCTGTTTGTGCCTATCAAGACATTGGCGTGATGTCTTCTCAAATGAACTGTCATATTAGAAGTGTTTCCATTAGCATATTGAATGCATTTTGCACAATGCTCGCACACAGTCGCAGTTCTATCTAGTGTTTTATTTCCGTTGTCAACGTAAGTAACATGAAATCCAAAATGTTCCCACACATCGGATTTGAACGACACTTGCGCATCCGCCAACTCTGGGCAGTCTTCATTAGGGGCCGTTCATATATCGCGCCTAAAAAAGCGTGGAAAGCGCGGCCGCGTTGCTTCCATTTTGAGTGCGCTTGCCGCGCGCCTACATAGGAAATATTGAATATGCGCGCGCAAAAGACGCGATATGTGAACGGGCCCTTACTCCACTTTTACTGTCTATATGTATGTTTGCGCGAAACTGTCTGATCACGGGGTTACATTGCGCATGCGTCGAACCGTGAGACGCACACACGAACTGAACAGAGACGAGCGGTTCGGGTGTTTTTTCATGTACCGTGCCACCCCTACTTCCTACAGTCAATGTGTCATGCAAAGAAAATTCATTCAAACTGTAGTCTCGCATAACCAGATCTATAGTCTAGAGTTTTAATGACCTCATCTGTCAACATCCCGGTAAATCGCAGAGCTGGTGCAAAATATCCACATTGTTGCTATAATCAGATGCTTTCTTAACTCCAGTGCTGCTAATATCAAGGGTTTCTGAATTCTACATAGGCCCTTTAAATGTTAATATAATTTAGATTCCATTCCGTCACATATGAATATCCATGGCAAATAGACTGCCTGCTGCAAACCTTTCCATGTATATAAATAAATAAAAATCCACAGAATAAATTACACCATTTGAATTTGTCAGAAATATTTAATAAAACTAATTACTGCTCTCACATTTAGAGTTGAGACAGTTATCTCAAGCAACAGTATGCAGTTTCTCTAAATGACCATTTGCTTTATTCCATAATGTACAATTTGTTCTGTACAAAACAAAAATGCTAAACTTTGTATAAAAAATATAAGTTAATTTAAAATTGAACTCTAATTAACAAAATAACCATGGTAATAATCAATAATTGTGGCAATAATAATATAATAGGAGCAATAATTTTAATAACCATAATAATAGTCTCTAAACATAGTGCATATGAGGGGAAAGACAACTGGTTGTGGATGATCTTGGTGACTGAGGTGAGCGGTTCTGAAAAGATCCTCTCAACTCTGACTCCGTAGGTGGGGTTGGTAGCATTACTCCAGAGCGAACACACACACACACACACACACGCACACACACACACACACACACTTGCATGCGCACATGATCAGAAAGTGCATGACTGCCTAAGATAGCACCATTAGAATGTAGTTTACATCTCCAAACTCAATCTCTCTACACAAGTAGCATGTCGCATGCCGACACAACCATTGGAAGCCATGTTTAACATTCCCATATCCGATGGTGTACACCTTTGGTACACGTAAAAACTAACAGGCATCTTGAAGCAGTTTGTGACAGTATTGATTACATTCACTCATCAGTCCTGCAGTATTTACAGAAGGCCATCAGTCAGTCAGAGCTCCATCATCATCTGCAGGGACCACAGGTGCGTCTTACAGGTACAAAAAACAAAACAAACAAAAGCAAACAACGAAACTGAATTCAGCCATTTGAAACATAGGTTTTATATTGAATTTTGTTGGGTCACAACTTGAAATTCACCTTAGCCTGCATTTTTATGAACAATTTATGATGTAGATGAAATAAATCTTACACTCCGAAATGTGCAACTGTCAGAGTCAGATGCATTTTCGATTGACCCTTCACTAAGCTTCACTACCTGGGTTACAGTTACTCGCTCAGACAAGCTTTACAGAATGCCGCGTGATTTTAGCAAAATGTGCTCACGAAGTGTTAAAGAAGAGTGACGATGCAAAGCATCATTCAGCTGCTGATTTTGTTTAAAAGAAATGGTTAAATTACACAGTAATGCGAGTAAAATCTTTGAAGAATGTGAATAATGTTCAATTGGGAATGAGAGCAACAAAGTTTAATCGGCATGAACTTCACAAACTTTATTTAGATTTGGAAAAGGGAAATTAATGTGTTTATCTATCTGGTGTCATTATTATAAGTGGTAGCAACATTTATGCAGGATTTCTATGAAGTTCCTTTTAAGGACTGTTGTCTGGTTGTATGGTGGATGCACCAGTTGCTAAAGCAGGATTGGTCAGTAATGTTTTTTAAAGGCAGGGCATAGTGAAGGGTAAGGAAGTTTCCACCATGGAATAAAAGAATTTAAAATAAAATTGCGACTTTTTACCTCACGATGGACTTTTGATATAAACTCGCAATTCCAAGTTATGAAGTCAGAATCATGAGATATTAAGTCAGAACTGCAAGATATAAATTCGCAATTCCAAGATATAAAGTCAGAATTGTGAATAATTTAAAGTCCGAATTGCAAGATATAAACTTGCAATTGCAAGATATAAAAAAAAAGGTAATTGCATTCTCCCCCTCACAATTCTGACTTTTTTCCCCTCGCAATTGCACATTTACATCTCAAAATTCTGACTTTTTTTCTCAGAATTGAGTGATATAAAGTCACAATTGTAAGAAAATGTGAGCTGACTGCTTTCCCTCAGAAATGGACTTTATAGCTCACAATTCTCAGAATTATGAGATGTAAACTTACAATTATTTTTCACATTTTTTTAATTGTGTGCCGGAAACAGGATTCCACACATATATTTCTATTTTCTATTTTCCGCTGAGGAGGATTATAATGTTAGTAAAGTCATAATTTAGTATTTCATGACCATTTATCCACCCTATCCAATTCATTTAATTAAAAAGGGTTGCTTTTTCTGAACACCCAATAGGTGTGCCGTAGCTGACGTGTAAATGCAGGCAGTCTGACATCAGAAAGTTGTATGAGGCATTTTTGAAGCTTAGTTTCAATAAACGCTGGGAAGGTGGTCCGAGTTTCGAAAGTTACAGTATGTTTTCAAGGTACACTGCAAACAGGAATATTTGACCCTTTTAATGTCAATAATAATATGAGTTTCAACGGGTTAAAGCTGAACTTCATATCAGGTTGGAAGATGCTGCAGATTTCAGTGAGGAACACCGTGACTAGTGTGTGACTCCAGTAAGGTTCAGAGTGAGACTCATGCCGTCACAAAAGCTCTTTGCTTTGGAAGGACACGCTGCAGGGGATTTCTGTTTTCAACTCCACTCAAAATAGGCTGTATTTCTTCAAGTACTGCAAAACATTTTTGCTCAAAATATTATATAAAACATCCATCAGACCACCAGAGCCATGGGTTCATCGTGCCTCATGCATTAGCTTTGACTAAACATTCCTTCTGTCTATCTTGAAAAATAAATCCACTCAAGTAGCTTTGCGTACGATTTTGACCACAGCAGGATAAAAAGTACCATTTTAAACTAGACGAACCGTCTTCTAGTTACGAGTCACCCAGCCAGACCATAACTCAGGTTCGTATTTAAGGCCTCTTCAAATTTAAGACCACAAAAGAAACTGAAAAAAGAAAAATAAACACCTAAAAGAAAAAATGCAGAAGCAACTTCCTAAGGAAAAGCACTGTCAATAATGACGCCCATTCTGCTGAAGTGATCCCACATAGAGTGGACTTGAGTCCCAGCCATCAACAGGGGAGTCCTGATGTCATTAGAGTGTACGCCTCCGTCACCCACTGAGGTAACATTATGTTTTGTTTATTTATCTGAAAGTATCCGTCCCCGCCTGCCCTCTGCACTTCCTCCTGTCTCTGCAGGATGTGGGACTGTCCACAGGAAGTCCAGTGTCTCTGGCAGGGTGTAGGTGGTGCTGTGGGATAGGTGCCACAGATTCAGTTGTCCACTTTCACTGGTCCACTGTCTGATGTCTCGCTCAGTTCGGCCTCTTCAGTGGAAGCCCATGTAGAGATGTCTTCTCCTCGCACAATTCGTTCCCATTGGGTCAAGTTTTCCCTGCAAACACAGATAGCTGTAACCAGGGTCGGGGAGTAACGAAATACAAGTAACTTAGTTACGTATTTAAAGTACAAAATGGGTGGTAATCAGATTACAGTTACATCCGAAAAGTATTTTAGATTACCAAAGTGATTACTTTGAACTTTAATGTCATTTAAACAGCAATTGGTGATTCTCTGACTCTCTGACCGTCTGAAAAAGCGGAGTTAAGTTTCATCAACATTTTAATACTTTTAAGAGAGAACATAAAAATTTTGTTATTTTTATTTAGTACTGTCCTGAACAAGACAAAATGATTGAATTTGTAAAAAAAAAAAAAATCTCAACTGTCAACTTAACTGTCCTGTCATGACCTGATGATCCACGACTGTTTTCATGTTTTGTGATAGTTGTTTGTGCGTCATTATATAATTGTAAAAAAGGTCACTGCAACTTTTTCTCACAATTTGTTTTTCCCCTCACAATTGTGAGTTGGATTTCACAATTCTGACTTCTTTTTCTCATAATTGTGAGATTTAAACTCATAATTGCAAGTTATAAAGACAGAATTGAGAGATATGAACTTGCAATACTGACTTTTTTTCTTGCAATTGTGAATTTAGTATGTGAGTTAAATGTCATAATTCTGACTTTTCTCAATATTGTGAGTTTATATCTAATAATTTTGACTTTTCTCAATATTGCGAGTTTATATCTCATAATTCTGAGTTTATAACTCGCAATTGCAACTTTATTATCACACAATTATGAGGGAAAAAGTCAGAATTGTGAAATAAAAACTTAAAAACCTTTTTTGTGTTTGTTCCACACTTATTAGTATTCCAAAGTATTCTAAAGTATTTAGATTAAGTTACTAAACTTGAGTAATGTAACGAAATACGTTACAAATTACTTTTTAAAGCATGTATTTTGTAATCTGTAGTGAAATACATTTTAAAAGTAACCTACCCAGCCCTGGTTATAACAATCACAATATTGCCACAAAAAACAACTGTTTGTCCATATTTTGAATGTGGTTGAACAATTGTCGAAATAAAGAAATAACACATACGCAGGGTTATTTGGCAAAAAAAGAGAACATTATTTAAAAATAATTTTCCTTGAAACTAACTAGTAATGTATCTGCCATTGCCATTCGCCCTTGACAGGCTCAGACTACAGATTATAGTGTGCTTATTTAAAACAGCAATACCAAGAAAGGTTACTCACTACAATGTAGTGCAAACACATGTAAAAACTAGGAGACTTTCGATTATCAAGTTGCTGGTTAGCTTTTTCCTTGACAGTGTACAAGATGACCTATCTAAAACATGAAATTTTGGAAATTGTTTTGTTCAAAAGAAATATTGGTAAATTAAATACTAGTAAATATTAAATACTAGCTAATTTTTTACAAGTGTTTCAGAGATTGTGAATGATAAATTGCAATCTGCTGTTATATATTCAAATTTTTGTAATTTTAACATATAAACAAAGCAATCTGGTGCACTCTGACAAGAAAATAAATGGAAGAAAACCAATATTTACTTCAAGTAAAAAAAAAGAAAGAAAAAAAGCTGGACGCCAATTTCACAACTGGATTCGATTTTGATGCAGAAGCTTGCGATTTGATTTCGATTTTATTACCTTTGATTCATTATTGATTAATTTGGGGCTTATCAGAAAAACAATCTCTCAAATAATTCTGTAAACTAAACAGGGAACTAGTTGTACATTATTATAATATGAGGTCAAAATTAACTGATTTGTAAGCTACTTAGATATAAATTACACAGAAAGTTTTTATAACAATGTTGTAATAAATTTTTAATGACATAATAGTTTCTACTCATTTTTTATACAGGCCTAAACATTTAAGTGGTGGCGAACAGATTTATACATTCAATATTGAAGCACACGTTAAGTACAAATACAATGACTATACAATAGCCCGTATTGCTAAATGCTTCACTCTAAGTTCGTTTTTGGATACTGAACTGTTTTTCTGAGATAATCTGATGGCTAATGTGACATTTTTACGAGCTGTTTTATTAACGCGAAACGCTGCTTGATCAATGTGACATGATATGGATTTCGTTAAGTCGTACTGTATCTTTCAACATACCTGAGGATGTTCATTCATGTTTATTTCATGTTGTAACTAGTAAAGCGGAAGAGATGATCGGTTCACGTGCACTCTGCATGAACAGAAGCGCAACAGCGATCAGAGCGGCAAGAAAGATTGCGACAGCTCGAGAGACGTCTCACTCCAGTCTATGGGAAAGTAGCCCATTTTCGATTCTTGTGAGGTTTATTGTACGTAGGTATTTTTTTCCACAGCCAAATGCCGCACGGCAGAGATCCGGCAGGAAAACTTTAACCCCAGCCATAGCAGCGCAGATTAACGGATATGTAAAAATAAATATGAAATAATTTTCCGACTTTTGAGCGATTCATTGCTATTGTACACATTGTCATGTTAATTATAATTAAAATGCATTTTGTTTTATTGACCACAATATTATCATTGCTATTTGTCTGAGAGGGACACTTTTGATTAATTTTGAAAAAGGGCAGGGGCTCGAGTGAAGTAGCTATTTCATCAGTATTTAAGAGAGATCTACAAACCTTTTCTATCTGCCACAAAGATCAATTGGGGTCCTCTGGATGATGCATTATCATGCTTACTGTTATTACCTTTTCACTTCATTACACAAGACCCACGTTTGCAGCTGTGACATTTGAGGAAATACAAATTGCTTGACAAAAGTTTTTCAATTATCTCAACAGCATTAAAACTACTGACATTTATAAATTTTGTTTATAGGAAAGGTTTTAAACATAAAATTATGCCATTGTATTTTATTTTTAATGTCTTATTATTAAAACACCATTTTAGTTGTCTTTGTCTGTTCATTTGTGCAGACCTTTGTGCCAACTGGTATTTTTGGGGTTTGGGGTCAGTTGAGATCTGAAAGCTGAATAAATAAACTTTCCATTGATGAATGGTTTCTTAGGATAGGATAATATTTGGCCAATACACAACTATTTGAATATCTGGAATCTGAAGGTGCAAAAAAATCTGTATATTTTCAGAAAATCGCATTTTTAGCGTTGTTTTTGTGACATACACAAAAGAAAAGACCCATTACACTAAAACTATAGCAAGGAGAGTCAAAAGGTTGGTATCGTTTGATACAACACTTTTGAAATTTTAAAGAAAATATAAATTACATTACAATTGGACATTTTCATGCTAAGAAACCGCAGATAAAATACAAATACTTTTTTGATGGATCTCTTTAATATATGAGCTGCGTCTGGATCAAATTTAGTGGTAAAAGCATAAAGTAATCAAAAATTACAGCATTTGGAACCAATGTAGCCTTTTTGTTCAGCCCTTGACACCCCCCTAATGGGCATTTTTAAAAATAATTTTAAATGTCTTTAACGGATGCTGTTTTGTAAAATATAAAACATTCTGATTTAGAATTTATTTAAATTTATTTAAAACACTTACATTATGTATACAGTTATATTACTACCTGTATGTGTAGTGCTAAAGTCAAAATGTGCTAAAGTCAAAACTTTGGATAAACATGATTGAATTTGTTTTTTGTTTTGTTTTTTGCTTTTTTAAAAAAATCATTAAAATATGCTTATATGCTTGAAATGAATTTTTCAGAAAATTGTGTTTGTGTACGAATTTCAAAAACTTATTATTATTGTTACTATTGTTTTACATATGCATTATTTTATAATGGATCCAACTAATCAAAAATGAATTTTGTATTTGACTATTTTAATGACTGATTTTTTTCAATTTTATTGATTGGTTGTTACAGCCCTAAAATGGCAATTGAAAGACCGTGGCTACAGTATAGAGGCAATGGAAGGGAGAAGGTAGTCATACTCAATTTATCCAGTTTTTTTTCAAAGGTCTGTCCTTTTATTTAGCACACAGGCCAATAAGGAGGGATAAAATTGTCGACTATTAGACTCTCCCTTTCAATTAGTGAGGTTGATGTCATTTATTGGTCCCTCTCTGATCTCACAATGACCAGGGCTCCGGAGCGTCTGGATCCGCTGCCCACAGATTCCAGCTGGAAACCTGGTGCTTACGCAGTGACGTGGATTTTCAAATTGCGCCGTCAACTGTGTTTGCTTTCTCCACAGATCAAGGTCACAGATGTCACAGTTTAGGGCACAGGGGGGAGTACTTTAGACAAAGACCCTTCCTCACATCAGAACTAGCACAAAGGCTAAGAAGTTGGTTATTGTGACACGAGCAAAGCAGTGCAAGTAGCTCTAGTTTCCGAGTGGGAAAGAAAATTAAGTATTGCATACAGAGTATGAAGATGTGCTGAACTTATTGAACCTACAGTAACAAAAGGAAATTAATCCGAAAGCAAAAAGGTGTTCTTTGAGCCTGTCTTTTAAACTTCCATGCCAAAGAAAGGTGTCATCTGATATAGTAACATTACTGAATTTCAACCATATATAAGCCATATAAAATAAAACCCTATAGAATAAAGAACTACACAATGAAGCTTTAAAGAGCCGATTTTCATGTATTAATCGCTTTTTATTGCCAATGTGTGAACAGCTTGTCACAAAACTTAAAATACGAGACCTTCACAGACTTCCTAGGCTGTCTATGAAAGCCTGTAGCTTTTTATGTGAAGGACTTGGGACATTTTTGCAAAGAAAATAAAAAAAAGTGGTGTTTATGTGCACTCTCGAGAGCCTTCCTTCCGTTCTCTGTAGCAACACTAGCTAATGTTAGCTTCGAGATGGAGTCCACTAAACGTCAACAAACGCACAGCATAAACAAACTAAAAAAGCTTACAGTTTCACTGTAGCAGTGACAATGTTATACTACGGGGCTGTTGAATACTCAAATCTGATCGGTTGACGAACGTTCTAAGGTGTACAATTATTTTCAGGGAAATTCACGGCTAAAGTAGTTCTAGGCAGGTCTTGACTGGATTGAAGGTCCTTACACACTCGCACAGAAACATTTTGTCCGCGCTGCTCTGACGAATTAATCAGTAAAATAGTTTAGCAACTTAAAAGCTACATGACTTTAATCACCAGCAGGGTAATAACTGCGTTTTTTGAGGTAAATAAACTTACAGTTCAGCTATTAGTAGAGACACTGCTGCCGTGAAAGACACACAGACTCAGGTAGGCTAATTCACATTTGCTTATTCTCTCTCTCTCTATCTCTCTGTCTCTCAACTGCATTGATAACTCTATTAGTCTGCTATCAATGGCTCAAACGTCCATTATTAGTTCTGAAAAGACAATTTAGAATTAGCAACGGAGGCTTAGGATGAGATGCGTAAGAAATTAGTCCCACACACAAGAGTGTTTTAAGGACAAAAACCTAACAAATGTCTTGAAATACCACACCTGAACAGTGTCTTGAGGTGTGGAACCTGTAGTATAAGCGGAATAATGACACCGTTGAATTATTAGAAAATAATGCACACCTGAGGCGTAACCGTTTTGCGATGTGGCCGCATTACCACCTCGGATGTGCATTATTTTATAATGGATCCGACTAATCGTTAATGAAATTTGTCTTTGACTATTTTAATTACTGATTTATATAAATTTTATTGATTGGCTGTTTCAGCCCTGAAAACCTTGTATGTTCAAATTTAGCCTCTTGTATGTTACATCTACACAAGTGCAAGTACAAGAAATAAGTTGCTGGTTGCAGTTCACTTAACAGCCACTGGTGTCGCTAGTAACAAGGGTTACTAAATTCTACATATAGCCTCTTTAAATGAATGAATTAATTTATTATTATAATGTTGGCTATCTAGTAACTAGCATAGAATCAATCTGAAAAATGCTAGCAACATGCTAAGACATGCTAGCAATGTGATAATACATAATAGGAATGACACACTATAAACTATGCACACTATATGGCTGAATACGGACCGTGTCCGGATCGGATGGGGAACCCGTGCCTGTGCGTGGCAGCAGTGTGGCCCTGGGGTGCCGGCGGAGACTGTGTTAACTCATCCCTTGTAAGGTGTGTCTTACCGAGACATCAGCCAGTGGCACAGATCACCAGCAAACCGTCCCATACCGGCGTGATGAAAAAGATCGATGGAACTGGATTAAAAATTTTGACTTGCGATCCCAAATCATGACCTGTAACTCTGCTCAAGTGTTCACTGTTGGCCAGAGGAGAACTGGCCCTCGACTAAGCCTGGTTTCTCCCAAGGTTTTTTTCTCCATTTTGTTGGAGTTTTGGTTCCTTGCTGCTGTTGCCTTTGGCTTGCTTAGTTGGAGACACTTGCTTGATATTCAGCAGTGTTTTTGATATGCCTGCATTGGTGCCGTTGTATGCGAACTGAGCTGAGCCGGACGATTACATCACTGTTTTCTCCAGTGCTGATTTACATAAATTAACTAAACTAATAATTATTGATCTTTCAATAGTGTGGAATGAATCAATACAAATATATAGAATAAGCTGGACAATGGCACTGTTTTCTTTGGGAAAAAATGATTTGCCAATTATTACAGTAAAGCTGCTTTGCCACAATTTGCATTGTAAAAAGTGCTATATAAGTAAAGGTGACTTGACTTGACTATGAACTTATCCATGTAGTGCATGAATGATATATGGTTATTTTGTCATTCAACATCGAAGTCTAATAGTCCCTCCCCATCCGCAATGTAATTAAAGCTGCAACAGTTGAGTGCATAAAAGTGTCCAATATTCCACACTTCGTTTTTTCTGTTAATTTAGGGCATCATCCGAGTATTTAAAGTGTACTTTTCTTTCAGGAATTTTCTGTGTGAACACACTAGTCGCATTATTTATATTTAAAAACGTCATAGAATAGTGCATAAGTGTGCAAATTGGGACGCACAAATAGATTGCATCCAGAGATGGTTGCCAGAGTGCTGTTAGCACTCCATAGCAACACCCTAGCAACCACCCAGGATACTCTAGCAATCATCTTGATTACGATAGCGTGGTCTTAAAACCTTCAAATAAGCTCTTAAAGTTCACTTTCAAACTTCTTCTTCTTCTTGTATAATTCCGGCAGTGCAGACATTAGGGATGTGCGGTATTGACAAAAAATGATCTCTCGATATTTTCTAGGATTTTTTGTATCTAATATGTAATTTGTATCATTCAATAATTTTATTGTACTAGCTCTAGAAATGTAATTGGTGTCAGCGAATGTCCATCTGTCGCTTTTTCTGTCGTAAGGAACTTTCTTGCTAAATGATTCGGCCATGTTTGTTGCATGTGTGTTTTTGATTTTACTCTGTCTGCTGCAGACGCGCCGTGTTCAGATGACTCCCGAAGCTTTTCATAATCCTCATATTACAGCTGCACGATTTATTGCGTTTAAATTGCAGACAATTTGGCAAAGGCTACAATTATTTAATGAGCAGCTTGTCAGAGCTGTACACCTCTGTGATCAGAAGTAAATGCTTCTCCATTTGAAAGCCAGAGGGCGCTCTTGCGCAGAAACTCAAAATATGCTCTGTAGCAGAAGAAAATAACACACATCATATCGCTGTAGCTGAATAAACAGAAGACTGAAACGCTTTGACTGATAAACATAAAAAGTAAACGCACAACTGCCTTATTCTGTGTAAGACATCACATCATCTCACAGAAGGATGCTCAACTGTTGTTATGAAGTGAGTTTGGAGTAAAACATGTTATTAAATGTTGCCTTTTGTTGGACAACATTTTAATAAATCCTTCTCATGTCTGGAAAGATGTTTGACATGCGTTGCTTTTTGTTGCAAAAGTACATTATAAGCGACTCAAAATCTCAGTGCTTTCAGATGGATCAGCATTTGGAACCACACTTCATTGACAAGCTTCTTCGCAGTTTCTTCGCTCATTTTAACTTCTGTCAAATACCACACCCTGAATATGCGCACACAATAGTACTTAGTATATACTTAGCTAAATCACGCAGTGAATTCGTGAACACTTCATGTAGCGTTTTGATTGGTTTCGAAAAATGAGTGAAATATTCGATAATATGATTTGGCATATCGTTAAAACATCAATTAAGACATTATCGCACACCCCTAGTAGACACAGCTAAGGTTATTACTGCCCTTCACAGGTCAAGGTTTGAACTAATTTTGACCTGTGGAGGGCAGTAATACACTTAGCAGCGTCTACACTGCCAGAATTCTACAAGCGTGTTTTTTTATTTATTTATTTTTTAGAAAATGGCTGATCGTTTCGCTAGATGAAGCTGTGAAGCTTTGAAGCTTCTCTGAAACTGCAATTTGGACCTTCAACCCTTTTCACCTTTTTACAGTGAAAAGACTTTATAAAATGTTTAAATTAATGTTTTATTTAATACGTTTTTTTATCAGGGATGCCCCTGATTATGATTTTTCGTAGAAGCCGATTCTGAAACCAGGGCCATTTTTTTCTTCTTTAATCAAATGTATTTGTTGTTTATTTGCTCTATAACAGGCCAAACTAGCCTTAAACAAAATATATTTGTATCCAGCCATTTGGAATTAGAGGCAATCACTACATTTTAATCATGATGCAAAAGATGATACACACATATAGCATGAGCAATTATTTTGTATTTTTAATTTATATTAGATTGTATAATTTCAAGATTTAAAGCAAAAATTTTGAGTGTGTCACTGACCTGCAAGCTGAAAGCAGAGGACTGGAGGGAGGAAACAGCTCTGACAGGGTGGTGTAACAGGGAATTGCCACTGCATTGTAAAATCCCACCTGAAAACAGGTAAAAACAGGACTAAGGTACAAATAGATCAGGCTTCCTTTCTCAACAAGTAAATATAAAAGCTGACCTAATGAGCTGTCTACATACAGTATAGGCCACATTTTAGGCACACCTCCAATGTTAAGGCTGTTCCAAAGCATGGGATAGGAAAAGAAACATTTTGCTAGGTGGCCTGTAAGGAGCTTGATAATGACAGAAAGTTGTCATTTACCTGTCCCTGGGGAACCTCATGCTTTTTATCCCTGTCCATCATGGGGATGGGCTGCATTCCAATCTTCTTCATTTCATCCCCCTATCATTACACACACAAAGAACAATATCACTGAATGGCCTGCAATTTGACATACTGCTCAAAAAAATACAGCGATCTTTACAATGATTTACTTTACTTCTATACATATAAATATTGTTACTATAAAAAGATTCCTCTTTGGTTAACAATGATATAGTTTACCTCAGCCCAGAACTCGGCATAGATGTCATTGGCTGTGAGTCGTGTGATGGGCCATAGTTTGGTAACAGAGCAGAGATCACAGGCAGTCATCATCAGACCAATCACTCGGTCCCTGTGACGGACCAATAATCAACCAGCAATTAATCAACCGGATCAAATCAGTCGTTTTATGCAGATGAAAATGAGACTGAGAGAGATAGACATACAGTGTTTACAATGGTATGCGCTGTATGAAGGTCCTAGAAAATTCACAACTTTGACAACTGAAAGTCTTTCTGAAAGATGCTGCATAATCTATGGAAGCTATGTAAAGATAATTGCGAATTTTTTTTTATCTCTAACAATTTTTTAGTTTACATCTAGAAATTTAGAATTTTGCTCTCTCTTTTTTTCTCTCAATTGCGAGTTTATATCTTATGATTCTGACTTTTTTCTCAAATTTGTGAGTTTGCATCTCACAATTCTGACTTTATAACTCACAATTGCGAGAGTATATCATGCAATTCTGACTTTATGTGTCGTGACAGATCGCTGTAGCTCCTTCAAGCAGCTCGTTAACCAACCATCTCTTCATACTAATTCATTTATAGCATCACATAAACATGAATGAACATCAGAAGGAATGTTGTTTCAACCACGGAAAGACGTGAGTACACACAATTTTCAAGTTCAAGTTCAACAACTTTAATCTACTAACTCCCCTGACTGCTTTGTCAGACAAAATGGTGGATTTGGGGTTATGATTGGTCAGATCGCCTGTCAATCAAACTGCCCGCGAAGAGTCAATTCTGACATTATAACTAACATAATTACAAGTTGAGATGTAAAATTGCAAGAAAAAAAGAATTGTATAATAAAAAGTCGCAATTACCTTTTTATTTTTTATTCAGAAGCAAGCTTCCATAATAATCTGTATGTTAATAAATAGCACCAACCATTGAACACACTGTACTTCTGCCCCTTACAGCCTTGTTTTCAAATAAATCTGCACTCAAGTAGAATGTTTGTATTCCAATCCAAGCACAGCTTATCACACTGTTTCGGTGTATCCCTAAATATATCTCTATTGTTGAGGTAAGATTTACAAGAGTTCTGTGATAATGAAGATAAAATATGACCTCTAACCTGTGAGCACGGTTGTTCAGGTCCAGCGCCCCTGTGGCCAGCAGTTCAGCCAGTTGCTTGCGGTTGCCGAAGTACAGTGCAAGGTCTGTAGCAATGATGGCCTTCCTGATGATCTCCAGCACCTGCTCATACTCACTGGAAGTCAGGTTGGAGAAAATATTGTGCCCTTCCAGCTATGGGAAAAAAGGAGATCAATAAAAAAGCAAAAGCTCCACTTATGCGGCAGAAAGGCAGCAAAGCCAAAGGTGCATCCAAGAGATAGCTGATGACCGACATGGAAAGGCAATGCTTTGTTTAATACGGCTAATTTCTTAAAAATTCAAATTATAGAGATTATGGAGTGAATTGGCGATGAACAAAAGTCACCACTATATACCTTGTGCAAATACCATGCATGTGGAAAGCAGGCAGTAAACAGAATATAAAATAAATTTTCTAGTCATAATGGTAACAGTTATTCATCAAATGATGATCAAAGGAATCACTTTTCTTTTTTTGGCTTTTCATTTCCCAGATTTAAAACTGGGAATCCAGAAGTGCAGTGTAGTCGAGTGTGCTTTCAGCACTTAAAAAAGCTAATTCAGGCAGCTTGAACACAGTGTTAGAGTGATGCTCTACAGTCATCTACCACACTCACAACCGGCTTGTGACATAGGAAACTGAACAGTGTTCAGCATATGTTTTGGGAGCATGTTTACACGAATACCTGTTTAGCAAATAAACTGCACTACCAGTTAGTGTAATTTATGGTCACAAGTCTTTAACGACTATATACTTACATAATAAAAAAAATGTTAGGTACAATGTACATCATGTGGTCATTTTGTTTTGCAAAACACTTTTGCTGCTCTTAAGGTGGGATACGGGTAAGGTTGGAGACAGGTTTAGGGGTATGGTTAGGGTTAAGGTGGGTTTAGGAGTAAGGGAAGGGTCAAGAGAGTAAATATAGATGTAATTAAAAAAAAGAATGACATAATATATTAAGAATTATATTATATTATAATTATATGCAGGAAATTTTTAAATACAAGTATGATGTAAAAACGTGTATACAATAAGTGCATTGTATCAAATAATTAGATGCCATCCACCATGCATCTAAGTATCTGTCAGTGTTGCGTTTCAGGTGGGATCAATGTGATCAATGTACGACTACGGTCAAAAAACACTGTTTTTTATGCACTGGCCAATATTAAGATTTTGGGCTTTTTGGCTTTTCATAAATTGTTGTTTCAGACTAGTGTAAAAGAAAATATCCAAAATACACTTAAATATTTATTTTGTTGCACTTTATCTATTTGCATCTGAAGTAGATTAAAATTCAACTTCAGTAGCACTTACATAAACCAAACTTTCCGGTTTTATCTAAATTCTGAAGGTTGTTACAGAGGGGTTTGATCACATATCATTCACCTGATTTTATATAACATTTTATTCCTAAAACATGGTGGTTTTGTTTTTCTGGCTGTTGACAATATTTTCTACTTCATAGAGTGCTGAAAAGAGAAATCCAAAAAGTTGACTGTAATATGTCAAGAAAATGAAAGAAAAATTTTGAACCTGGCTTTACGCAAAATAGTGCATATTTAATTAGATAATGCCTTATTTGCATATGTAAACATATTTAAGAAACCTTGTAATATAAATAAAATGTTTGCATTTCTTAATGAATTGAATCAACTGTATAGTTATATCTATTTGTTAATTTTTTTACCCTGTTCACCTGTGGTGTCTTGCCTAAAAGAGTGTGGTTTGTGGTTCCCGCAAGTTCTCCTCTGATAGAACAGTTTTTAGTAAGGACTATAGCTTTATACAACTAGCACTGACATCATATACAAGGCAGTGCCCGCTGACATAGTTTAACTGACATAGTCTTTGAAGAATCTAAGGGAATCTGTTTGTGCTGTTAAATAAGTGGGTGTAACCGCCCAACCCTCTGACCACATCTAGCATGTTTGAAACTATCGTACTGTGCTGGCGCAGTATGTAGGAGCTTTACCTGCAGGATGGACACTGTCTGTGAAAAATGATGCTGTTCCATTGTGGATGTGGAATACAGGGCGGCCAGTGGATGGTCAAACTTCTGCAGATAACTGTTACTATACCCGCGGTGGTCCAGGTCATGACACAAGCAGGCAATCAGCAACCCTTTCCTCTGTGTGAGCAAGCAGAGCAAAGAAGTAACACTGTATGAAGCTACTAACTTCTGCTAAAGGCATTTTTCAACAGACTGACAGTAAAGGCCAATTTTAACCAAGAACGATAACTGTATAGATAACTATATTAGTGTCCACACCAATAGATGATGTACTGTAGTTGTATGCAGCTTTAAATGCTCAAGCACTTTAAATGTCAATGTTTTTATCCATCACCAACTGTAAAAAAACAAAACAAAACAAACAAAAAAAACGTTCTGAAAGCAATTCCAACAATATAATTCCTCCGTGTCATTACAGTTATAGCTATTCTCATTGAAGTGATTTTTAAAGCTTTATAGTTATCGTCCTTGGCGTGAATGGGTCGTAACTAGTGTACTTTTAAAAGTAGGGTCGCTTTATCGGTAACAGATACTTTTTCCATCAAACAAGGAGGGAAATCTTTATTCAAAGGCTTTTGTTCCTTACTATGTTTCTGACAACAAAAGTGTATTCTATATTTTTCCAAGTAAATGGACTTGAATTATTATTTTAAATGGAAGTTTATTGCAGTCACCTCATTGTTTTTTTTCCCACAAGAAACTGTAATGAATTAGAAATTATATCATTAGTTACATACAGTGTTGGGGCTAACGAATCACAAGTAACATCTCGGTACGTCTAGGTAACCCTCGTTCCCTGAAAGAGGGAACGGAGACGTACGACGGATGACCGACGAATGGGAATCTCGCTAGAGAGGCCAATCTACTTCGAGTGTAACTAAAACGAGCCAATGCACATTGGCATGCAATCATATGCAGCAGCTGCTCACTTCGCAGCGCGGGTATATAATGAGCAGCAGGTGCGTTGTAGTTTTCGCTGAGGAACCGAACCAGATAGGCGGCAGCATCAGCGGGGTACAGCAACTGTGGCGACGGGACGTACGTCTCCATTCCCTCCTTCAGGGAACGAGGGTTACCTATGTAACCGAGACGTTCCCATTCAGTCGGTCACTTCGACGTACGTCGGATGACCGACGAATAGGAATCCCTACCAAAGCGCCACAGGAGCTGCCCTCTTCCAGCGCTCTGTTGTAAGCCACCTGAACCCCCTTGCCTGAGGTCGGTGGGACAGGGCTTACACAGAGAGTGTCAATCACTGCTGTTCCCAAAAAACCCATTCAGTGAGACTATTGGATAACACTGGGAAGCATACCCTTCGTGTAAAAGGGACGCTGCGGAAGCCACATCCTTCCCCGAAGGAGTTACGTGGAAGAAAAATGGACTAACCGTGGGGTTGTCATATGGAAGAACTGGGGTGACTCCACTCGATGAGAGGTGGGTTCTCCCAGAGGGAAAGACATGGGCTTCGATTAGGAGCAACCGTGGAACCAGACATATGGGATCCCCGTAGGGTTACTCATATGGAACCCAGCCTAAATCCGGTTCTCAAGGATGCAGCGGAGTATAGGCCTGGCACCAGACGCTCCGCCACGTCGGCTGCCGAAGGGAGATCGGAGGACTCAACAGGGTCTGCCTTGTAGGGACTCTCTGGAGAATAAGCACATATAAGTGCAGCAAGCCGACACTAAGCTGGGGCCTCTCCGTGCCTCTGACCTGAGGCAAGAACACGGGAGGAGACCGACTCAACACGAAGGCTATAAAACCTAGCGAACGTGTTAGGTGTCGCCCAGCCCGCAGCTCTACAGATGTTTGACAGCAAGGCGCCACGAGCCAGCGCCCAGGAGGATGCAACACCTCTCGTGGAGTGTGCATGCAACCTGATCGGGCCGGGCCTTGGTAAGCCAGGGCGATGGCATCCACTATCCAGTGGGCCATCCTCTGCTTGGAGACAGCCTTTCCCTTCTGCTGGCCTCCGTAACAGACAAAGAGCTGGTCTGAGGTCCTGAAGCTTTGAGTTCTGTCTACGTACAGTCGCAAAGCGCGAACTGGACAGAGCAAAGCCAGGGCTGGGTCTGCCTCCTCCGAGGGCAGCGCTTGCAGGCTCACTATCTGGTCCCTGAAAGGGAGTGGTAGGAACCTTGGGCACATAGCCAGGCCGGGGTCTCATTACCACGTGGCTGTCACCTGGCCCGAACTCTAGGCACGATTCGTCGACCGAAAAAGACTGCAGGTCCCCTACCCTCTTGATGGAGGCCAATGCAGCCAGCAGCAAAGTCTTCATAGACAGAATATTTAAGTCTGCTGACTGCAAAGGCTCAAAGGGAGCATTCTGGAGTGCTCTCAGCACCAGAGCCAAGTCCCAAGAGGGTATGGAGGGGGGACGAGGAGGGTTTAACCGTCTCGCCCCCCTAAGGAACCTGACGACCAGGTCGTGCTTACCAACGGATTTGCCATCTATGTGGTCGTGGTATGCAGATATAGCAGCAGCATGGACCTTGAGGGTGGAGGGGGACAGCCTACGCTCCAACCCTTGCTGCAAGAAGGAAAGCACGACTTCTCGGCGAGAAGAGCACCACTCGACGAACAGGTTCCACTTCAGGGCGTAAGCACGTCTCGTAGACAGTGCACGTGCCGAAGCGATGGTGTTAAGTACCTCGGGGGGTAAGTCACCTAGAACCTCCGCGTCCCATCCAGGGACCAGACATGGTTTCCAGAGGTCTGGACGCGGGTGCCAGAGGGTGCCCCGTCTCTGAGAAAGAAGGTCCTTCCTCAGAGGAATGGGCCAGGGAGGGGCTGTCGCGAGGAGTGAGAACTAGGTCCGGTTGGGCCAATAGGGCGCAACTAACATGACCTGCTCCTCGTCCTCCCTGACTTTGCACAGTGTCTGTGCAAGTAGGCTCACTGGTGGAAACGCATATTTGCGGAGGCCCCGGGGCCAGCTGTGCGCCAGTGCGTCTGTCCCGAGTGTTCCCTCGGACAGGGAGTAAAACAACCGGCAGTGGGAGGTTTCTGGAGAGGCAAACAGGTCTACCTGAGCCTCCCCGAACTCCCTCCAGATCAGCTGGACCACCTGGGGGTGGAGTCGCCACTCTCCCGGCAGCGCAGCTCGTGAGAGCTCGTCGGCCGCACGGTTGAGCACACCGGGGATGTGAATGGCATGAAGCGACCTCAGATGCTTCTGACTCCAGAGGAGGAGATGGCGGGCGAGTTGTGACATGCGACGGGAGCGTAGACCACCTTGACGGTTGATGTACGCAACGGTCGCAGTGTTGTCCGTGCGGACCAGCACATGCCTGCCCTGAAGCGGCCCCTCGAGGTGGCTCAGGGCGAGCCGTACTGCCAACAACTCGAGGCAATTGATGTGCCACTGCAGTTGGGGACCCGTCCACACCCCTGACACTGCATGCCCGTTGTACGTGGCGCCCCAGCCGGTGGCTGAGGCATCCGTGAAAACCACAGCATGCCGGGACACCTGCTCTAGGGGCACTCCAGCCCGAAGAAACAAGGGGTCCGACCACGGGCTGAAGGTATGGCGGCACTCTGGAGTGATTGCCACCCGGACGTGCCGCATTGCCACGCCCATCTCGGGACTCGGCTGTGGAGCCAGTGTTGAAGCGGTCTCACATGAAGCAGACCGAGCGGAGTTACTGCCGCTGCGGCCGCCATATGCCCCAGGAGCCTCTGAAAGAATTTCAGTGGGACCGCCGTCCTGCCGTTGAACATATTCAGGCAGTTCAACACCGACTGAGCACGTTCCTCTGTGAGGCGTGCTGTCTGTTCGACCGAGTCTAACTCCATACCGAGAAAAGAGATCCTCTGCACGGGGGCGAGTTTGCTCTTTTCCCAGTTGACCTGAAGACCCAACCGGCTGAGGTGAGGGTAAGACTCTGTACTAATATGCTCGATCTTCGAACGGGAATCGCAGGAATGGCCTGTGTCACGGAAGGATCGAAACATGAAAGTACGTGTCCTTCAGGTCGATCGCTGCAAACCAATCTCGGGGACGGATGCACTCGAAAATGCGTTTCTGCGTGAGCATTTTGAACGGTAGCTTGTGAAGGTCCAAGATCGGTCGTAACCCACCGATTTTCTTGGGTACAATGAAGTAGGGGCTGTAGAACCCTGAACTCATATCGGCTGGAGGGACCGGCTCTATCGCGTCCTTCGCCAGTAGGACCGCGATCTCCGCACGCAAGACAGGAGCATCGGCAGCTTTCACTGAAGTGAAGTGGATGCCCCTGAACCTCGGGGGGACGCCGGGCGAACTGAATCGCATAGCCGAGCCTGATGGTCTGAATGAGCCAGCGAGACGGACTGGGGAGCGCTAACCAGGCTCGCAGAGACCGTACAAGCGGGACCAAAGGGACCGCAGGCGTACCCGCTGTGGGGCAGCGAGGTGGAACGCAGGGACGCGGCCCGGGAGGCTCTCTTTGTGAGGCGGCCCGAAGCGGGATCAGAGTGTGCTGTGCAACACTTACCTGGTTCCACGGATGGACAGTGGGAGCAGGTGAAGCCTTGGCTGCCTGCTGCGCGCTGCTGTCCGCTGGCGACAGAAGAGGGGGAGAGAGTGGTGAGGTTCTGCCCTCCCATTCCTCTCCGAGCTCTCTTCGGACCCGGAGATGACGGAACCCGCTCTTTTTTCTGAAAATTTGGGTACCGCTGGCTGTTGGGCCAGCGGCGGAACAGAAAAACCAATCAACAAAGGATTTACTACCCGGCCCTCCTCCGGGGGAAGGAGTGGAGAGGTCTCCATCTCCTGAAGAGCAGTCCCCTCCCTCTCCGGGTCGCCCGTCCTAGGGCCTCTTGCTCTTGGCTTTGCCGCCCTTCTTGGCGGGGGTCTGGACAGGCTGGGCACCCCGACCACGACCGGCTCCATGGCGCCGATTGACAACGGCTGCTGCTGCTGGGGAGCGGGGGCGGCGCCCAGCCTGAGGCGCTGCGGGTGGTGGAGGTGCAGCAGCTGACCGCCTCGGCAGGATGTGGCTGATGGCCTCAGACTGCTTCTGTACAGCCGAGAAATGTTGGGCAAAGTTCTCGACCGCGTCGCCAAGAGGCCGGTCTGCGACATGGGGGCATCAAGGAACCTGACTTTATCGGTATCCCTCATGTCAGCCAGGCACAGCCAGAAATGGCGTTCCTGGACCACCAACGTGGACATCGCACGACCCACTGACCGTGCAGTGATCTTCGTCGCTCGAAGCGCGAGGTCCGTTGCGGTACGAAGTTCTTGGAAACCTGTGGATCATGACCACCCTCGTGCAGGTCCCTCAGTGCCTTGGCCTGATGGACCTGCACCAACGCCATAGCGTGTAAGGCGGAAGCGGCTTCCGCGCAGGCCTAGTAAGCACTGCCGGTTAGGTCCGACGAGCGCTCACAGGCCCGGGAAGGGAGAGACGCTCCCCCCGCCAGGTGAAGTTAGGGCACAGTTGCATGGCAACGGCCCGCTCCACAGGGGGTATGCGCGAACATCCCTTTGCCGCACCGCCATCAAGGGTGGTGAGGGAGGAGGTCCCACTGGCACGGTTTCGGGCAGTAAAAGGTGCCCTCCACGTGCCAGTGATCTCTACATACACCTCCGGGAAGAAAGGAACCGGGGTGGGGGGATGAGAACCAGCCCTTGCCACTCCGAGGAACCAATCATCCAACCTCGAGGGCTCGGGACACGGTGGAGGATTCCACACGAGCCCGACCCTGTTGGTGGCCCGGGAAAGCATAGCCATCATTTCCGAGTCCGACTCGGGCACAGCTGTCACTCCCGAAGGAGGCAGCTGCGCCGAATCATCATCCGCGAAAGTGTCAGGCTCACCCTCCGATGCAGCGATCGACATCCGGTCGTCCTGGGGAGCCCTGAAGGAAACGGATGGTACACACCTCTGGGGTGGTCCACCGCGCTCCCCTGGAAGCTCTACTGGCTGCAGAGTGTGGGAGGAGTGAAGCGCGCTCACCGTAATCCTCAAATCACCAGTGACGCTGCCCGAAGCAACCCTCCGTTTTTTTTTTTTTTTTTAATTTTAGGAGGACTGGAACGAGGCAGCGGCACTGGGACTCTGCCCCCTTGCAGGAGGCGGAGTCTAGATCGCAACTCCGCGATGGGTGCATGACTCATCCACAAACGCTGCCTCAGCGTACCTTAAGCCCAAGCACGCGATACAGCGCTCGTGACCATCCCGAGGCGCCAGGTAACGACCGCATCCAGAAACACACAAGTAGTACGACGTCTTTAAAAAGATGCGAAACTACTCGCGCGCGCTCTTACCAGCTGTGATAACAGCCTTTTTAAGCGCTCTATTATAGCGCACCGTTACCAGCCGTAACAACGGCTTTTACAGCTGAGAACAGCTTCACTTGCTCACATAAAACAGAACAAACAGAGAAGACAAACAAGAGAACGGCCCCGCTGCTGTGCTGTCCGCCTGCACTCTCACGAAGAGCAATCCATCAAAAGATTCTTCGTCTTTCGTCACACTCGCTCGTAGACACCATACAGGTTCGGCTCCGAAGCGAAAGGCTAAAGATGCAACGCAACTGCTGCTCATCATATACCCGCGCTGCGAGGTGAGCAGCTGCTGCATATGATTGCATGCCAATGTGCATTGGCTCGTTTCAGTTACACTCGAAGTAGATTGGCCTCTCTAGCGAGATTCCCATTCGTCGGTCATCCGACGTACGTCGAAGTGACCGACTGAATGGGAACTTGAGTTATGTAATCAATTACTTTTTTCAAGTAAAAAATAAGTTACTCATTGAGTGATAGCTCTTCCTGTCTCCATGTTTAGAGAATCACGAGTAAGGTCAGAGGTGTTGTGTGCGCTGTGTGAACATGGTTATTGTGGTTATGTTATTGTGTTCTAGATGTTATTATTATTATTATATATGTTACATGTTATTGTAGTTCTAGACTAAATGTGAGCAGGCATTTATTCATCTTACTTATAAAAAAAAAAAAAAAAAAGAGTCCGTACTCCTCACAATGAATAAAAACAGTGAAATGCAATCTCAAAAAAGTAACACAAAAGAAATGTAATGGATCACTTTCCACAAAAAGTAACTAAATAACGCAACTAGTTACTTTTTTTAGGGAGTAACAGAATATTGTAAAACATTACTTTCAAAAGTAACACTGGTTATATATTTTAAAAGATATTGTCCCCTTAAGTCTCATCAGCCTCTAAAAATCACATTAGTAAATACTAGGTTGCATGGATAGACTCATATGAGATACATTTTCCATAAACAGCACTCACAATTGCATTTTTGTCATAAAAAGTTAAACAATTATGTCTTTGTTGTAATGTGGTTCAGCACACAGTGCCAGGCACTTGTTGGTTCATGAATATTAATTAGGTCATAAGACATTTGATTTGCTGTAAGGCAGAAATGTGAGTGCTAGCCACTGTTTACTAAAAAAATGAGTAAGAATGAATTTAATGGCTGCAGGATTCCCTAGATATTATAGCTTATTTCTTGTTAGTTTAGCATTTCAAAGTAGCTTCCCCAACACTGATGTGAAATAATTCTTTTATAAGTTCACAGTAAGAACTGGTATTATGAGACTGATACTGACCTCAAGCTCTGTGAATATCCCAGTGGTTTTTTGCAGAATGGCGTACATGCAGTGTGCCACCGTCACAGCGTGTTTCCAGTTGTGGTATGGAACTCGTCTGTAATTTTTCCGCACTGACATAGTGAAGCGACACAGTTTCTCCTGCTCAAAGCTTTAATTACACAAAGAAAGTGTGACTGTACACCTTTGCTTTGTCAAAGCAGTACAGTGCATGGGTGTTTCTCCACCTACGGACACTTTCATGTTGAAATGATTAATCTTTATTAAGACAAAAGATTTTTACATCAAGGTCATTTATTTTTGCTCCTTTTTAAATACCTTTTATGTATATATTATATCGTTCTACTCTGGTCCCTGAAGGGGTGGATTCTGGAATCCACTGCCGCTTCAATATATATATATTTTGAGTGATTTATCACGAAATAATCTTTCTAAATGTTGAAGTATTTAGAATGACTAACTTCAACTTATGTTAAAGCCTTTAATTTCCTTTTCATTTTCAAACACTAGAAAATACTGATGTATATTGTCTGTACCTCGGACTGAGAGAAAAGTACAACTTATCAGAATGTTTTGGAAAAGTTTCCTGTTCAGAGCAGAGCTCAGATCAACTTCAGCCTTGAAGAAACTGTGAATCATGTGTATCTTTGTATGTGCGCTAAGTGTTCTGTACAGGTCTGTTATGGGTACTGGTGGACTGTCGTCATCTGGACTGGAGATCTGAAGGCCTATAGGCCTGACCTAGAAGGACATTCTGTGCCTAACTTCAGGGTCTGATCGTCAGCATCATAATGGAAGGAGATATGCTTCTGACTATCTGTCTATGTGTGGAAAATTACCAGTTTTGTCTAGTGTTCTTAACCAATCAGTATCTTCGTAATGACGTAGTTAGTAGACTCTGTTAGAGTATAATTGTTCTGGAAATGTGAATGAAAGGGAGAGAGTGAGGAGAGAGGGGAGAGGGAGAGAGAAAGAGCGGCCTACGAACTCCTTGTGAGACTTGAAGCTGCTTCTGCTGATGAAACTGCAAACTATTCTTTATTAAAATTTTCTTCAAATTATTTTTTTTAAACTCTGACTCCGGGTCTTCATTTATCATATCTGGTCTTTTGGGTCTTTAACTGTAAAATCCCCTACAGTTAATGGTGGAGAATGCACGGTCAATCATTCTTTGGTGACATCCCTGACTAACCAACAAACAAGGTAGGAAGATTTATTTATTTATTTTATGGTTAGGGCTGTCTGGTTGGAAGGGTTGAGAGAACGGGGGATTGAGACGGTGAGTTTACGTACATACTCAGACCCAGACTTCCAATCCTAAAATGTGAAAATCATTAGAAAATATGACTTATTCGGTAGCACTTTATTTTAAGGGTCCATAATTATGCTGTAGTTAAGTATTAACACAGAAGAAGACAATGATTAACTGAATAAATAGTTTAATTAATAATTAAAGGGATAGTTCATCCTAAAATGAAATTTTAAATCACATTGTTTTTCTAATGCTGTATATTCATTTTAGTGAACTATCCCTTTAACTGAACATATATTAAGGGCATACTACTATTTATAACTTATCAAACATTTGATGGATAAATAATGAGAAATAAGTCAACTAACTGAATGTACAATAGATGCCTTTTATGATTACAGTTTATTTATAGTCCACTTCAGACATTCTACTAACTATAACTCTGCTACTACATGTCAACTAAGAGTATTAGCAGACTGTTAGATTATGGTTAGGGTTAGCATAATAAGTTGATATACTTGCAAAGTTACTTTGTCAATGTCTGTTGGGAGTGTAGGGAACAGCACATTCCAGGGACCAGTTTATGGCCCAGACCCTCTCTATCCGTAACAGTGGACAAAGGTTTGCTACATTTTGATTGGATCTTGGAGGATTAACGCAAACTGTCCAACACCATCAGATACAGATGCTAAGACAACAGCCAGACATCTCTTAGAGGGTTAGAAGAAGACCTCTGGTACCAAGCCCAGGAAGGACAGGACTTCTCATTGGTCCATATGCAGTTTCTGCCCTTCACCCATCTAGAGACTAATTCCTAAGGTTCGGCTGTGACTGCCATAAAAATTCCTCAGCAGGGGCTGAAACTCATAGAGAGCACAGTGATCCCTCCAATCCATTCTATGTTTTTAAACCTTACAACTGATGCAAACTACACACATCCATCCCATGCTTATTCAGAGAAATAAGTATTCTCAGTGACAGCTATTTGTAGTGCAACATCTTACACCAATTCACCTGTTAACGTACAAATGAATGAAGACATGACAGTTCAGTCTTTTTCACATCATGGACTCTGATAAAGGTATTCTGGTGGTGGTTTGGAAAGTGAGAAATGCATTGGTAAACTTAAAGACACTTTAAAGACTTCCTGTACTTTATGCAAATGAGTTCCACAGGGGAAAGAAAGGTGGGTCACATTGCATGTGTCCTCTCTGATGCCAGAAGCCAGTCAGAGCACTCGAAAGGAGAAGCGCCAAATTGCAATCTCCTCCTTGTTGGAAAGGGATAAAGGTACCCTTTCAACAGACACTCCTTGTTCTGAGTCTCCCCTCGAGTGAGACAGAAACAGATCAACCAAGTTCTGGGTCTCAACTCTGTAAGGAGTGAGACATTAACAGATACCAAGTTCTAAGCCTGTCCTGTGATGGGAGAGACACTAACAGATACAACACCTTTTCAAGCCTCTGGTCCATCCAGAGAGACAACAGCAAATCCCATGATCTGAGTCTACAGCTTGTGAGGCAGCAACAGAGACGACCACATTCTGAGCCTTCAACCTGCAAGGAAAGAGACTTTAACACCGTAACGACTCCAGAGAGAGACAAAAGCGGATTGACCAAGTTCTGAGTGTCTGGTCCAGAGACACAACTAGGTTAATCTCAGGAGAGCAAACCTTAACCATATTAAGGACCTTCTGCACCTACACCAGGACCTCATCTGCGTGTTCCAGATTTTAGGACCCTTTGGTGTGCAGGAGATTAGCATCCCACAGTTCCTCTCCCAACTGTATTGTCACCCAGCACAACCAGTGGAAGATGTCACTGTCATCGGACTCGACCACGCCGAAAGTAAATATCACTTAACAAAACCTCTTTCCAGAGACCTTGGCATTGTTGTATATAATCGGTAAATGATTTTCTAATTTAAATTAGATGTCATATATCTGATGTTAGTTAATAACAAATAATCTTTCGTTTATTTGTTTGATGCATAATAAGGTTCTCCACCTTATTATTTTCAGAGAAACAGTTTATGTTTCTATAAGATAACATAACTCTTCCATAGCCACACTCAACATAATCACTTGAATTTTATGCATCTTATACACTTTAGTCCTTTATCATTCACGGTATTCATTAAGTAGTTGTGCTAGTTGTTCTTTTTGTTAGTAAAATTTAATTTATTACACTTTAATTTATTACACTAATTAAACATAGTTTAATTAGTGTTAGTTTTACAGTTTTGAGTGATTAATTACTAAAATTGTGCAATAAAGACAATTTGATTGCTGTTCTAAGGTGAAAAATATAGCCACATAAACTATTGATTTGTATGGCACTCATCGAGTAATGTACAAGTTTTACAAGTATAAGCCACTAATTTGGCAAAGTTACCAGTGATACTAAAGATAAATTCTGGGATGTTAATGCTAAACTACTGCATTAACTACTGGTCTACCTCATGATTACGGACTCTTGAAATAAAGTGTAAACTATTCTTTCATAAGCGTTAAAAAGATGATAAGCAATTTACAGTAACACATAAATCATTTCAATATTTATTGTATGAAAATGATTCACACCACCAACAATTTGACCTGAATAAAGATTTTTCAAGTCAGTTTAACAAATAATGGAAAGTGTGAAAATTTCATTTTAATTATGTGCATTTAGGACATACTGCCTGTGAAAGTGGCTTTACTGCTATATCTACTACAGGGGGAAAAAATGAAATAAAATAAAAATGAAATAAATAAATAAATATATCAATGTGGTGGAAATGAAATTTAGTCATGATAATTTTGATGGACGGACAGATGGACGGATAGGTAGATATACTGATGGATGCATGTCCACTCCTGGACATTGTTCAAAATTAAATAAACTAGTGGGAGTGTAAAAAGACCATAAGTGCCCATAGTTGAAGAAACATATACCATGATACATTGTGATAAAACACACAGATCTTATAGAAAAGTACACATTCTTACCTGCTTTTCCCACAAGAATTGTGAACCATGTATACAAATATTGCAGGCCACATTTCCTCGAAAGGGGCAATGTCAAAGTGAAACCTAAGACAGAAACACGACACAGTTTGTTTGCAATTCAAATCTGGACAGATGAAAATATGAGCCTGAAAAGTGCTCAATACATCCTGATTACAACTGTACTCTATGTCATGCTCACCTATTTTCATGCATGAAAATATCACACCAAACAAATATGCATGTTTAGTTGCTGTGGATCATGAAAAAAACATTCATAATTTATAATTAAAGTATTAAAACCTTGACACATCTATACACCTGTATATATACAGTGGGGAGAACAAGTATTTGATACACTGCCAATTTCGCAGGTTTGCCCACTTACAAAGCATGTAGAAGTCTATCATTTTAATCATAGGTACTCTTCAACTGTGAGTGACGGAATCTAAAACAAAAATCCAGAAAATCACATTGTATGATTTTTAAATAATTCATTTGCATTTTATTGCATGACATAAGTATTTGTTCACCTACCAACCTGTAAGAATTCTGGCTCTCACAGACCTGTTAGTTTTTCTTTAAGAATCCCACCTGTTCTCCACTCATTACCTGTATTAACTGCACCTGTTTGAACTCGTTACCTGTATAAAAGACACCTGTCCACACACTCAATCAAACAGACTCCAACCTCTCCACAATGGCCAAGACCAGAGAGCTGTGTAAGGACATCAGGGATAAAACTGTAGACCTGCATAAGGCTGGGATGGGCTATAGGACAATAGGCAAGCAGCTTGGTGAGGAGGCAATAACTGTTGGCGCAATTATTAGAAAATGGAAGAAGTTCAAGATGACGGTCAATCTCCCTCGGTCTGGGGCAGCATGCAAGATCTCACCTCGTGGGGCATCAATGATCATGAGGAAGGAGAGGGATCAGCCCAGAACCACACGGCAGGACCTGGTAACCATTAGTAACACACTACACTGTCGTGGAATAAAATCCTGCAGAGCACGCAAGGTCCCCCTGCTCAAGCCAGCGCATGTCCAGACCTGTCTGAAGTTTGCCAGTGACCATCTGGATGATCCAGTGGAGGAATGGGAGAAGGTCATGTGGTCTGATGAGGCAGAAATAGAGCTTTTTGGTCTAAACTCCACTCGCCGTGTTTGGAGGAAGAAGAAGGATGAGTACAACCCCAAGAACACCATCCCAACCGTGAAGCATGGAGGTGGAAACATCATTCTTTGGGAATGCTTTTCTGTAAAGTGGACAGGACGACTACACCGTATTGAGGGGAGGATGGATGGGGCCACGTATCGCGAGATCTTGGCCAACAACCTCCTTCCCTCAGTAAGAGCATTGAAGATGGGTCATGGCTGCGTCTTTCAGCATGACAATGACCCAAAACACACAGTCAGGGCAACTAAGGAGTGGTTCCGTAAGACGCATCTCAAGGTCCTGGAGTGGCCTAGCCAGTCTCCAGACCTGAACCCAATAGAAAATCTTTGGAGGGAGTTGAAAGTCAGTATTGCCCAGCGACAGCCCCGAAACCTGAAGGATCTGGAGAAGGTCTGTATGGAGGAGTGGGCCAAAACCCCTGCTGCAGTGTGTGCAAACCTGGTCAAGAACTACAGGAAACGTATGATCTCTGTAATTGCAAACAAAGGTTTCTGTACCAAATTTTAAGTTCTGCTTTTCTGATGTATCAAATACTTATGTCATGCAATAAAATGCAAATTAATTACTTAAAAATCATACAATATGATTTTCTGGATTTTTGTTTTAGATTCCGTCACTCACAGTTGAAGAGTACCTATGATAAAAATTACAGACTTCTACATGCAAAATCGGTAGTGTATCAAATCAAATCACTTGTTCTCCCCACTGTATACAAATAAAACATAGGCAACATAATGCTAAGTGTTATAGTGCTACATGTGACAGACAGAAATATGATTAAATTAATATGAAAACTTAATTTCTAGCAGTAATAATCTGAATAAGTAATTTCTTCTCAATCTAACTGTAATATACAACACAAATGTTCAGTCCAATGCTTTTAGTGCTTATTTTGCAGCTATTTAAATGATTTATTACTAAAAGGCATTATGTAGCAATGATCTTTGATTTTTGAGAGCGTAAACTCACAGTTCGATCTCTTTATATATGGCTGCAGGGAGGGAGAGTTGTGTGAGGGTCTTCCACTCCTCTGACGTGCAGATGCTGTGGTACGAAAGCTTCTCCATTGTCACCCGGTAAATGCACTCTGAATGTCTTATCCGGTGATACATCTATACACAAACACACACATTCACCCCATGTGTCTACGCAGATGTAAACTATACATGCAAAATAGTCTAACCTTCTGAAAATATTGTGGTTGCTATCTATCTATCTTTCTATAATCTGCTATTCTACATTAGCAGAATTGCTTCAGGTACAATAAAGCGGCAACAACATAAAAATTGAGTGGACTAGTGGTCAACCGATATTGATTTTTTGATGGCCGATACCTTAGAAAGCAGGGTGGCCAAGGACCTATATAAATGACATCACACTATCAAGATGGTAAAAACACATGCAAAACTATTGCTTAAATAAGATTTATATTTATATTACATAATATTTACAGAATCAAATAAATTGAATAAAATGAATAAAAAAAATAATTTGATCTTGATAAAAAATAAATCTGTAAGATAAACAGTCTGTTAGTCTGTTAGATGGCAACTTTTTGATAATCTATTAAATATGAGTGCATTGGGAATGAGTGGGATTTATTATTTTCCAAATAAAGATAAGGGCTGTGTCCAAAATCACAAACTCTAGTCTAGAGTAGGGCTTTCACTAACGATTATTTTGGTGATCAGTCGATTATTTTGATGTTTAATCAGTTTTTTTTTGGGTGGTAATAAAAATTACGGTAGCCGGGAAGTGCAAAACAACATTACAAAGTGTGAAACACTTTTACGAAGCTCGAGACAAATTAACATTTTGCAAAACATTTTTACCTATCATAAAACACAATTACATGGGGAAAACACTTTTACCAAGGACGAAACAAATTTACATTTTAGAAAACAAATTAACAAGACGCAAAACACTTTTACCAGTCCCGAAACAAATTTACAATGACAGATTCTTCACGGAAAGGGAACGTACTTCCCGGCCACCGTAAAAAATAGACCTAAGCACACAATAGCCTTTAAAATGACTTAAAATACACATATAATTTTTCGTTCAAATAAAGTATCAAAAGCAACCAATCGTATGGTTTTATAGAACACTGTTAAAATACATAATATAAACAACCAACTTATGTACTTTAAGTATTATAACATGCCTGCAGAGGGCGCGCCGCCAACACTCTTAATTCCGTAAATGCTTAATTCTTTTTCACATATTTTTCCATTCTTTGTTTAACGGTTTTGTCTAATAATTTATTACAAACAGACAGACAGAGAACGGGAACTGGCATCCTCAGTGCTGTCAAAATAAAAGTCTTTATCACATTGACATATCGGCCAAATAAAAAAATTAATTGGCTGATTTTGATTATCAAAAATGTCAAATATCGGCCTTGGCAATATATATCGGTCGACCATAACTTTCCTCAAATAAATCAGATAAAGAGTAAATAAAGCACTAGCATAACATGTGAGGTGTTGAATTCTGTCTAAATAAAAATCCCATCAGCGGATAGCAGTAGTGCACTCTTGATCTTTTCAACACTACCATGCTTTAATCACTTTAAAAGCTGCTATGTGACGAGAACCTGGCAGAGTGGCTGACAGTCTTGAGCCCGTTTCTTCCAAACTGTCCTATTCTCTAGGTGTGATGTTATTGCCGACAGATGTTTGATTAGACTTCAAGTCATGATATAGGTCTGCTCACTTACATTTGCACAGTGTAAGGCCAAAGCACAGAAGACGGCAAACATCTTAAAGTTGTTCTCATCAGTTTTAGTGAAGGCACTTCCTCCCAACTTGTTCACCATTTGTACAACACCAATCACAGTCCCGCGGCTGACTATGGGCATGCACAGGATATTTCGCGTCGTGTAGCCAGTGTAGAGATCTACTTCTCTGTGAAAAGAACAGACAACACACAAATGCACACATTAACAGAGCTGAACACTTGGTTGTATATGATCGTGTAAGGGAATGAGTTAAACACCCAATGGGTTCTAGCGCTGGCTCATCTGGGTTTAACATAATCATCTTATTCCAGATTTACACAAATCTAGAAGCCCTTTTCATCTGACATGTCCACTTTAACACATAGAACCACAGACCACTGTGTGTCCACATGTCCAACTCAAGAATGTGGTAATAATTGTTATCCAAGTTGGGCTCGCTACAGGCTGCGGTGGACGTCGAACTCCGCCCACATCCAAGTGTGACGTCAGAAGCCACACCCGCGATGGGAAGTTCGAATCATTTTACTGACTCGGATCTTTGAATCTCGTTCATCAAAATGAGCAAATCTTTTTTCAAGTCATTTCATTCATTTCAGGAGAATATAATTAAAATATGATAACAGCCAAATTCCCCGACAACAAATCAACTTACGCGATGTTTATCACATTTAGAATAAGAAAAAAAACTGCAAAGCAAGGCCAGATAATAAGAAACACAAACGATTAATTCATTACTTTACTAGGTCTGACAGTTAGACAGCTTAGCAGTCTGTTAGTTTACCTCACCTCCCGATCTGAGTCGTTCGTTCATCTCGTGACATGACATATCTATGGTGACTCCCCATTCCCGTGTCGCCCTGGAAACCCCTATTTTGGGTTTCCGATTGAAAGGGTTTTTAAAGCTGCAATATGTAAAATTTTTGCAGTAAAATATCCAAAAACCACTAGGCCAGTGTTATATATTTTGTTCAGTTGAGTACTTAAAATATCCAACACGTTTCCAACTACTTGCAAATCATGAGAAAATTGCTATTTTAACCAAGGATCCGGGACGTGTGAGTGAGTCGCCTATCAATGACGTCATATCTGCGTTAACCTCGGTTTCCAGTTTTATTTCGTAGAAACTATGGAAACACCAAAGACACTTTAATATTTTCCATGTTTTATTAGACAAGGGAACATCTGTTTGGATACATTTATAGACTTATTGATTAAATCTAATTTTCTTGATTTTTTCCTGCCTCAGAGAAAACCACTATTTTGTCAAGTAGCTAACATAGCATAATCAGATGCAGCTTTATTTTTAGTAACAGTAATACAGAATTTTCTCCATCATACAATACGTTCTAAAATTAATTGCATGCCATTTATCAACACAGCCCATCCAGGATTTAATATGATATTCTAATATCGATCTATCTTACTGTAGTGTGCAACAAGTGTCTCACAGCAGCCGCCAAGTGAACGCTCAGAGTAATGTTATAACATCATTTTCAACACACTCAAATGTATCTAACATGATAAACAGAGTTGCGTTACCCCATAATCATGACCCGAGAAAGCAGAAGCGTCTGTGGCATAATAAAAGTTCTGCTGCTCTCAGGGCATGTGTCGCGTTCGTCTCTCATGAACAATCGCTCCAGCGTCTCGTTCAGCTCACACAACACTTGGTCTTGGTCTGCTTCATACTACAGTAACGTTAATAATTACATCCATGAACATGATCTCTGCTCGAGTCCTATCCCGATTCTTTTCCACCGGCTGTGAGATGAAGACCACATGTCTCAAGATTCCACGCTCAAACTTGCCGTCATCAAGCTACACCTTTGTTTTGAATAGGCCTCTAGGCCTCTAGACCTCTAGCAGATGAAAAAACTACATATTGCACCTTTAAGGGTAATGGTAGGTTTTGAGTGTTTCAGGTGTAAAGGTAGGTTTTAGGTGGCTTTCAATGTAGCCTTGAATTGGGTGAGGGTTCTTGATGTTCAGAGGATAAGGGGGATTTTTCCACTTCACCAGAAATCCCGCTAATTTCCAGCTAATGCAGCAAATTTTATTTGTTAAGGTTACAGTGATGGGTAGGTTTAGGGATCAGTGTTTGGTGTAGGCAATAGGCTATAATTCTGTGATTGACATGACCAAAAAACTGGCTGCAGGGCGGCACGGGTCTGGCTAATGACGTCACACTTGGATGTGGGCTGGGTTGTACGTCACCGAAGCCTGGACATTAACTTCATTAACTTATTTTCATTCATTTATTTAGGTTAAATTCCCCATTGTTAAAATGACATCATTTGAGATGAAATGCAAGACAAAACCATTTCAACTATGTAGTGTCTCTCTTCCTATTTTTAAACAGGATATTTAAATAATCAAATAACAAATGAGATATTATTATTACTACATTAAATTTGAATTTATTTTCATTATTCCAAGCATGTGCCATTTTATTCACAGCAGATAACCTTGCAAACCGGCCGCATGAGCAGCACGCGTGCTCCCACAAAATTTGCTCCTCCACCGTGAATAAATTGCCATCCGAATGCATGATTTTAGTCACTGCAGTGCCATGCAAATTTATTTTTTTTACAAACGTCCACATGAGAAACAAAAAGGGCTTATGACAGGTTTTGTGAGATTCATCCTGTTAATTAATAATCATGGACAAAACATGGATCATTGCCATGATATTTTACAATTACAACAGTCGTCTAAGACTTTGAACAATGTGTCAACGTGCAAATTGTGCATTATGTTCATCAAGCTTTAACTACTATTTGCAGAAACTGGTTATTTAACAAAGTGGCTTAAAGAAATCTCAGGTATTTTACATGGAAAATGAAAAACTTTATTACCTGTTGAAACGGGGGTCTGCATAGGCATCTGGAATATTCAAAACTTCTCCCGTTCGTGCCACCTGACCTGCTATTCCTTTCTCTATAGAAAACCTGGGGGTGAGTGTTTTAAGGTCAGTTACCAATATATGATGTATGCTTAGATATTCCACAGTGATCCCTCCTTAGTTCTCTTGTTTTACTAAATCGTGGCTACAATGAAATAATTTGTTCCCTTGTTTTCATTAAATCAAAACGAGGGAATAAAGTTATCACGATTTACTCAATTGAGAGAACAAATTCTTAATTCATGGGAAAAAATTCTTAATTATATTATAGTATATTATCTGCAAGTACATTTTTTTTTAAATACATTTACTTTTAAGATAGAAGTACAGCCGTGGCCAAAAGTATAGGCAGTGACATAAATGTTGTGTTCTGCAAAGTCTGCTGCTACAGTATTTGTAAATGATATATACTATACTATACTGGAAAACAGTGATAAGCATTTCATAAGTTTTGAAAGTTTTTGCCAATAAAAGCCTTTAATATATGCAAATCTTTACAGTGTTGACCCATCTTCATAACCTCTGCAATTCTCTCTGGCATGCTGGATGTTAGCTTCTAGGCCAAACCCTGACAGATGGCGATCCATTCTTGTCTTCTTCGTGCTTGGAGTTGATCACAATACATGGGCTTCTGCTTGTCCACTCGCCTTTTGAGGATTGACCACAGGTTCTTTATGGGATTAAGTTGCTTGGCCATGATCCAAAATTTCAATGGCTGTGTAGTGGTGTCTGAAACCATAGTGGATGTTATTGAGTGCAATCATTCAATCACATAATGCACCGCAATGAGTGCATAACTGATGTACACTAAACGGCTAGAAAATATCCATAATGCATTGTGAGAGTCATGGTGAAATAATTCCCAAGTTTCGCCAGAAAAAGACTCCCGCTGAATTATCCATCCATCCATCCATTTTCCAAACCGCTGGTCCAATATGGGTACAGCGTTATATCATTGTCACGAACAGAAGAAGGCAGACAAGGTGAGTACAAATTAAACAGTCTTTATTTTAGGAAAGCAGGTAAAGCTGAGTGGCAATGCAGAACAGGTAAGGATATGAAGCTGATGAATGATATACTGAGGGCTTAGCTGGTTGTAATGCGGTTTTCTCTGTGCAGTGAAGGTGACAGGCGAACTGAAGATTCAGTCAGGGGACAATGAGGAACAGAAGATGGCAGTATAACAGGTAGGGTTGTGGAGCTTGACGAGACCAGACAGTGGGGAGAAGAGAACGGTGGCATTTGAAGGCAGTGTTGATCAAGAGGTGATCTGTGGCAGGTGTGGATCAGAAATTATGCTGGGAAGTGTAGTGTAGATGGGTAGCTACTGAGGTGGTGATTGTGCTGGTGGCTGTGAAAATCATACAGGTATAAATTCCTTTTTAATTGATTATAAAATTGTTTAATTAAGGGTTAGACATGCTAGTTTCCATGATAGAGTTCAAGATATTTTCATTACTATAAGAGCTGCCAGTTTGACAGCAAGCACAAACTATGCAAAAGCGGCCGCTCTTGCGGCGCACTCAGTGTCCGAATTCACTCACTAATTTTTATTCACTCCTTCATGTGAACTATATTAGTGGAGTAATGTAGGGAATAGTGAACGAAGGTATAGAAGACAATTTCGAATACACAGCTAATGATCTACAAGCCACTTCATGATCACTCTTGGTTTGTGACATGGTGCTCGTCATGCTGAAAAATGCACGGATCATCACCAAATTGCTCCATCATTGGGAGAAGTTGCTCTTGCAGGACGTTTTCAGGCAGAACTGTGAGAGAGTCACTCCCTCGGATGAAAACCTCTCAGGACGCTTGAGCTCAGACAATACTGATGGTGGCGTTCGCCTTTTCTTCACCGGACAAGCTATTTTCCAGATGTTCCAAACAGTCAGAAGGGGGCTTCATCAGAGAAAATAACTTTGCATCAATCTTCTGCTGTCCAATCCTTGTACTTCCTGCAGAATTCAGTCAGTCCTTGAAGTTTTTCTTGGAGATAAGTGGCTTCTGTGCTTCTTCACCTCCCTGTACGTGCAGATGCACTCGAAACCAACTGCTGCCAAGATTGAGCAATCTTTCCACTGGTGGTGACACGACTCCGTAGAGGACAATCCTGGCACTTGCTGGACACTCTGGGACTTCCTGAAGCCTACCTCACTGCAGTTGAACCTCTCTCCTTGAAGTGGTTGGTGATCCAGTGAATGGTTCTTTCAGGTGCAATATTCTTTGCAGCAGTTCCCTTGCATGTGAGGCCATTTTGAAGACAAAATATTGATGGCTGCATGTCTTTCTTTGGAGGTAACCATTGCTAACACAAGAACACAATGATTAGAAGCACTTCTTCCCTCCTTTTATAGCAATCAGGCTGCTCTTATAATCCAATCAGAATGATAGAGGAAAGGACTTGTTCACACTTTCCCATGTGCTGATGATATGATCGGTGAAATGATGTTAACTGGTCATGGGCATATACAGTGGGTACGGAAAATATTCAGACCCCCTTAAATTTTTCACTCTGTTATATTGCATCCATTTGCTAAAACCATTTAAGTTCATTTTTATCCTCATTGACGTACACACAGCACCCCGTATTGATAGGAAAACACAGAATTGTTGACATTTTTGCAGATTTATTAAAAAAAACAAAAACTGAAATATCACATGGTCCTAAGTATTCAGACCCTTAGCTCAGTATTTAGTAGAAGCACCCTTTTGATCTAATACAGCCATAGGTCTTTTTGGGAAAGATGCAACAAGTTTTTCACACCCGGATTTGGGGATCCTCTGCCATTCCTCCTTGCAGATCCTCTCCAGTTCTGTCTGGTTGGATGGTAAATGTTGGTGGACAGCCATTTTTAGGTCTCTCCAGAGATGATCAATTGGGTTTAAGTCAGTTATTTTAGCTGTGTGCTTAGGGTCATTGTCTTGTTGGAAGGTAAACCTTCGGCCCAGTCTGAGGTCCTGAGCACTCTGGAGAAGGTTTTCGTCCCGGATATCCCTGTACTTGGCCGCATTCATCTTTCCCTCGATTGCAACCAGTCGTCCTGTCCTTGCAGCTAAAAAACACCCCCACAGCATGATGCTGCCATCACCATGCTTCACTGTTGGGACTGTATTGGACAGGTGATGAGCAGTGCCTGGTTTTCTCTACACATACCGCTTAGAATTAAGGCCAAAAAGTTCTATCTTGGTCTCATCAGACCAGAGAATCTTATTTCTCACCATCTTGGAGTCCTTCAGGTGTTTTTTTTTAGCAAACTCCATGCGGGCTTTCATGTGTCTTGCACTGAGGAGAGGCTTCTGTCGGGCCACTCTGTCATAAACCCCCGAATGGTGGAGGGCTGCAGTGATGGTTGACTTTCTACAACTTTCTCCCATCTCCCGACTGCATCTCTGGAGCTCAGCCACAGTGATCTTTGGGTTCTTCTTTACCTCTCTTACCAAGGCTATTCTCCCCTGATAGCTCAGTTTGGCCGGACGGCCAGCTCTAGGAAGGGTTCTGGTCATCCCAAACGTCTTCCATTTAAGGATTATGGAGGCCACTGTGCTCTTAGGAACCTTAAGTGCAGCAGAAATTTTTTTGTACCTTGGCCAGATCTGTGCCTTGCCACAATTCTGTCTCTGAACTCTTCAGGCAGTTCCTTTGAACTCATGATTCTCGTTTGCTCTGACATGCACTGTGAGCTGTAAGGTCTTATATAGACAGGTGTGTGGGTTTCCTAATCAAGTCCAATCATTATAATCAAACACAGCTCGACTCAAATGAAGGTGTAGAACCATCTCAACGATGATCAGAAGAAATGGACAGCACCTGAGTTAAATATACGAGTGTCACAGCAAAGGATCTGAATACTTAGGTCCAGTTTTTCTTTTTTAATAAATCTGCAAAAATATCAACAATTCTGTGTTTTTCTGTCAATATGGGGTGCTGTGTGTACATTAATGAGGCAAAAAAAAGAACTTAAATGATTTTAGCAAATGGCTGCAATATAACAAAGAGTGAAAAATTTAAGGGGGTCTGAATACTTTCCGTACCCACTGTATGTGCCAGACCAAAGAATTTTTTTTTTAAATGTTTGTGAAGAAGTTTTTTTTTCTTTTTATTTGGCAAGTGAAGCTTTTCGCAATTATTTAAAATGCATTTGATCACTCTGTACAATCATTTAGTTCCAGTCTTGTTTCTACACAATAACAAACTGTTCTTGGCCGGGAATTTTTGGCACGGTTGTCAAATCGCACTGGTGGATCCGTGAAGTGACATCGTCACTCAAGATTGGTCACTTCTGTTATCTGTCAACCAGTTTCTGGCTAAGGACTCTGTTTGAGTGACTTAAACACAAATTAATAATAAAATTAAAATAATAAATATCTGATCATCCTCCATAACGTGGTTGTTATTTACATCTCATATCATCAGTGAATCATTCCGTTACCGAGGCAACGACTGACTCTTTTGTATTACATTCCAAAGAGTGGCCGTTATTAGCCCCACAGTGGAAAATGAAACCGAAACCATACCAGCTGGCCCGGATCGGCACGGAATGGAACGGTTATGCAAAGAGAACCGTTCGGGCCGACTGTGGAAAAGCAGCTAATGTGAATCAACACCACAACGACTGAAGCAGCAAACTTTGCAAAACAGTTCATACAAGTCATAAAATAAATTTGGCCATGGCTGTATGCTAAAAGTGCACATTCAATACAGTTCCCTTTCAGTCGGTCACGTTTGACGTACATCAGAACTGAACCGATGAATCGGGATGTCAATTCATCGGTTCAGTTCTGACGTATGTCTCCCTTCCCTCCTTCAGGGAACGAGGGTTACATATGTAACCGAGACGTTCACTTTCAGTCGGTCAAGTTCGATGTACGTAACCGAGACGTTAAGCACACTTCTTTTTAACCTGATACTGTACTGATTTACCGTCAACAGTCAGAGATTTAATTCTTCAATTAATCTCCAACTATTTTTACATAAATCAATTCAATTGGTACGTTACGAGGATGTTAAGAATCAAACATGACTGGGTGTGGAGTTGAGTTCCTCACCTAATTTCTTTGGTTTTCCTAAAGACGGGTTTCCCTTCATTCTCCTCCCCGATATCAAACAAGTCAGAGTACAGCTCTTTGTTATTATGATCCACCTGGAAAAGCGCACATCTGTCTGCATTTACCAGGTTTTTTGCATATATCTGAAACACAAATAAACAGGCATTTTCTTAATGACATTTCTCCACAACGCAATGCAACACATAGCCGTATATGTGGAATAATTTATTTTAACAGCATTACCATGCCCATGTGGTTCATCAGCATCGATAAACATAATTTTTGTTATTTTTTAGGGCTGCAACTAACGATTATTTTTCAGATTAATCGGATAAAAATTATTTTAATAATAATAAAATAATAAAAAAGAAAATAGACATTTTGTCGATATTTCAGCACAACAAAAAACACATTATTGCACATCCTGCCCAACTTCCTTCAAACAAACCAATTTAATGCTATGAAAACATACAGTGCTTAGACTACCTGTCACAGAAGAGAGAACACAAATATTTTAGTGAATAGCTTCACTATTTTTTCTGTCTTTCTTGTAAAACAGTAAATTCATGACAACAATATGACTAAACAGCTCTCACATACTGACGGATTAACCATTACAGAAACATGAAAAGTTTAGGGCAGCTGTGGCACAAATATGGTGGTGGTCTAATAAATTTAAGTACTGTATATAGTGAATATAGTTTAAATGTCTACATTATCAAATCAAGATAATAATAAAGATAATAAAGAAAATCAAAACCACAAACTCAGTGTTAACCATCAGGCAAGATAAATGTTCTGCAGGAACACACATATAACCTCATACTGTCATTTCTTAATCCAGTGTAAATAACAGAAACGTCTTTCATTTATTCAATTAGTTATCCCTTTACAGTTACTACTCCCATGAAATACTTGAATGACATATTGATTTTAAAAACTTAATTGAACTTTCAACAACAGATATTTCAGCAAAATGAATATTTTTGAGCTGAACATTAATTGTCTCCCTCTCTACCGCGTTCCGTCTGTCTGCCGGCGCTCATTCAGTAATGTAAAGTTTGAAGTTGAAGACTGTCAGGACAAACCTTTATGCAATATGGAAATGATCGCGTGAATTTGAAACATTTACTGATAAGGATATAGCCGTAGAATGAACGTTTTGCACTGAGGACGAGCGCGCATCTGTCAAGCGAATGACAGATCAAGCCATGCTAAACAAGGAGCTAATGCATTAGCTTGAAACTTAAAATAAAGAGTTCTCATGTTTTGAGAAGTTTATATAACGCACCTTTCCCGCAGCAGCTCACTCTGTTTCTTCCACTACTTTCAAATGCATTTTGTCCATAAAAATGCGTTATCCAGTGCTGTAATTTGACAAGACTGGCAGAAGTTTTGCGTGCATGTGGGCAGACCCAACTAATCGATAATGACAATCGTTGTCAGTGATTTTCATTATCGATTATTATATCGATATTTTTATCGATTAGCTGTTGCAACCCTATTATTTATATTAATCTACTGTCAGCCTTGTTGATGGATAATACATTTGTTTTTAGATTTATGTTTAAATCTTCTGTAAAATATGCATTAATCTCAAGTGTAAATCATTATATTGTATTACATTCATGGAGTACTGTATATATATCTGTATTATGAAAAACTTACTGAAAAACACATAACGGTCAACCACTATACATGTGTCTATGTGAGACTAGCAACTGAGAAACTTGTTCTTCCCTCTGGATTTCACAACTTGGTCACACATTGCATCTCATCCCCTCCAAGATAAACTTCTGCTTTATGAAACTGCTGACAAGTGAGAAATCACTTGAAACTAAGAAAGACGTTTAACTACTTCAATATTTCCAAGTACATACTTCCAAAACCGGAGGTAATATTTGAATTAATCCCTGAGAGGGAAGCCAAGAGCTCAGAGAAATGCTGGAGTGGTGTCAGACGGACTGCCTGTCCTCTCCCTGACCTACTTGAATCACTTCCTGTGCTGCTTTGCTCAACAGGAAGGAGGGGACAGAGACATGAGGGGGCCAATGGTCTGATACTTGGATTGTATGAATATTTGCGTTTGTGTGTGTGTGTGCAAGTGAGACCTAGAGAACACAAACATGTGAGTAAATGAGAAAAGGAACATTTAACAACAAGCCCAAAGGCTGGTAGAGTGAGCAGTGACTTGTGGGGGTTATCATAGAACATTGCAAACAAATGAGAGAAGGTCTTTCATAGCACAAATCTCTTTGGCGTTGATGGTGACACAGATGAGCGACAGAAGAACAGCATGTTTGGCCTCATGACCAAGCATGTGACCCTACTGAGAGATGGAAAATCTACTCACCATGATATGTTCAAGTAGAGAATCTATTGCCACAATGTTGTCAAAGTACGTTCTGTTTGGAATTGAAAAGGGGGAAACACCTGTCATTTTAAAGGTATATGATACAGTATAACAAAGATGCATGTACTTTTTTTATAACATGGATATTTATTATACTGTTAATTGTCAATAAACATTGAAATATTTCAACAGTATGGAGAAGGTCTTGGAGGAACCTCAAGAAAACATATCGGGGCACTTAACCCAAAAATCAAAAGGACAATGGAAGGGTTTGAGATTAAGATATTTTTCTTTGCAATGTAACTTTTCACTGTAATTTCCTACACATTACTATAATGCCTAATTTTCATGAAAATAATGCCACAATGCAAATAGTCTTAACGGTTCTAAAACAAAAATACACTCAATTTGTTTTAAGCAATTTTTTGTTTTTTGAGGACCAGTATTTTCAGATTGGGTGGTTTTGAATTTGATTGTGAGGGTAAAAACTGGCTTGGGCGGGTGGGTAAAATTTTGGCTGGTTTGGGGTTAGTTTGGGGGTTTTCCAACATTTAAATTTTATAGGCCAATTGGTTAACAAACAAAACTCTAGTGTACCAATCAGTCATCCTCACATTACTAAACACACACATTTCATGAAATTCCACCAATACACACTTCTAGGCATAAACTGTCTTACTTTGACACATCTAGGAGAAAGTCATTGAGTTCCGTCTGTTTGGCGAGACCTCTGCAGACCTGCGAACAAAAGAGGAACAGGAAGTTTCGAAGAAATGATTCTCTAAGTGAATTCCATGTGTAACAGATAATGTTGATCACCAGCCATCAATCATTATAAAATGTTTTGATCTATAATCTTTGTGTAAAAAGCTGATACTTCACTGCTTCAATCTCCATCTACTTGTTCTTTTTTTTTTTTTTTCTAAAAAATGTCCTTTTGTCCTACATTGAAATAAAAATTCATACATAATTTGGCTAGAGGGTTAGAAGATGACAGCAGAATTGCCATTTTTGGAGGAACACACCCTAAAGAAATAGTTCACCTAAAAATAAAAGTTCAGTCATCATTTACTCACCTTCATGTTAAAATTTTTATGTAGAACAAAAAAAGCATTACAGATAGTCACTAAGAACTGTTGTTGTATGGAAAAGAGCTGAATCAAATTCTTCAGAATTCGATTAAATAATGCCTCAATTGTGATCCATTCCTTTAAGGCCTTTTAGTAATATCTGTTACTTATGGTCTTCCTTGTCTACTATGCTTATCGGGACCATGTTCTGATGGTTCCCTAACTTCTGAGAAGGTTTGTGTCCCAAAGAGAGAGAGTTACTCCCAAAGAGCTCCGTGATGCACAGGGACATTAAAGCCCACAGTGTTGTCATTCACGTTGCACAATCGTTTACCTACAAACAAGACTGCATTGTCATTAATTGCACCTCCTGAGACGAGGGTGTGTTTAATATGTGGTCTGGTTGCTTACACTGGGCCCACCAGCAGCCTGATCCATGTACACAGTGGATTAGAGAAATCAAAACACGTGTGTACAACCAAATCAAACAGCTTATGCAACAGAACTCAAACTGTCAAGCTGCAACAACAAGCAAGGTTTAATCGATGCATAGTTTTTCTCAAAAGTACTCACCTGAACTTGGTGTATGGCTACAGATGCCCAGGCCAAATTTGCTGTTGCAACCTAAAAAACAGGGTACGATTAGCCAAAGATGCAATATGTGCACCTTAAGCACTCCATAAACAGGCAGAACTTCATAGGTAGCCAAAATTTGAATACAAATACACATTTATTGTTACTATTTTCTGCATTTTAGGCCAATGTCCTGCAAAGTTTATCTCAATCCCTAATCACTAATCACCAAACACACCTGAAAATCTAACATGAGGCTGTATCCGAAATCACCCCCATAACTTCATTTCACTGAATTTATTTGGCGCAATGCTCACAGGGCATGGATATTCTTTTGCAGATAGCTATTGAGTGTACAACAGATTAGAGGGCTGCATTGGGTTTGGGCTCCCACGGGACCCAATGCAAATCTCGCGGGAGCGGGTGGTTTTACCTTTGCTGCGGGTGGGAGTGGGCGGTCAGAAAATTTAGCGGGAGACCCGCGGGGAACGGTGTATTTGGCATGTAGTAGAAATGGAGTCAACACAGAGACAAGAAAATGAAAGCGTCTGTTTACTTGACAAAAGCAAAACAAGGCAGGTCAGACATATGGAAACAATTCTCAATTGACTCTTCGCAAACAGTTTGATTGACAGGCGATCTAACCAATAACAACGCCGAATCCGCCATCTTATCCGACAAAGCTGTCAGGGAGCAGCCTAGAGTAGATTAACGTTGGTGAACTTGAAATATTGTGTGTACTCACGTCTTTCCGCGGTTGAAATGTGGTGGTACCACATGATGTGTGGTGAGAGAGAGCATGGGTTGTCGGACATTGCAACACGGGGTGGGTTTTCCGAAGGGTCAATTGTCACTGACAAAATGGGAGTTAAACTTCGTAAATTGCGATAAATGTGCAAAAGTGTTTGTTTACAATGGACATAAATCTGGCACCTCTGCCCTGAGGTGACATACAGTTTTCTGTTTCCAAGTTACTTGTTTGGTGAGTGTGTATGCAGTAGCCTAAGAACCAAGGTGCCACTAGTTGTGGATTTGTTTTAATAGTTAGGCCTAATGTTTTTCAACCCTAATAAAAAAAAAAAAAAAGAGCCTACCCAATATGTTTGTCATGTGTGGTGCTTTGGTTTAGCATTGGTTAATTCATCTTATTTAAACAATCAGGTTTAAAGTCTGTTATTCTGGATGTTAACCTGAACGAATATTTAATCTGAGTATATGTGTAGCTACATTACGTCACATAAAGTCCGCGGGAGCGGGCGGTCCTGGTCATACATTCAGCGGGAGCGGGTGGGTGCGGGTTTAAGAAAACAGTCCCGCACAGGGCTCTACAACAGTTGTACACTCGTTATTGAGGTGCATTATGGGATTGCATGAGTGCACATAATAATGTCCATTATGGACAACACTTTAAATAGCTGTCCTCGCAAATATTGAACTTTGTAAGGGTATAGAGGCAATTTTTTAGGTTCCTTAAAAATTATAGGTGCGTTTGATTAGGGATGGCACTAAACTCTGCAGGACAGTGGAAGGAAGTTGCACATCCCTTTTTTCCAATAATAGTAAAGTCATCAAAACTATGAAATAAAACAACTGAACCATTCAAAGGAACTAACCAATCCTTTTATAAAATACTTTACTTTTATAATCTACTGTGAATTCCTAGATGGCATAAGGTCTGGTCCATTTTGCAACTTGTACTGAAAAAGACCCACCCATTTAAAATAAATGAAATTTCGGCATAATTTTGCTGGAAAAAGGTCCATTGTATATTGTAAATTGTGCAGAAACCACAGAAGTCACTCTCAGACCAAGCAGCTTTGGCAGAACTGTGAAAAACCATAGCAAATTCCGTGTTGGGAACTCTTTCGTCCCTCATGTGAAATTCCAAATCGGGGGGATTCTTATTGAAAGGAAAATTGTGAATAATTGTCAAACAACAGAAAAAGTAACTGGGCCCTAAAACAAGAAACGACTGTCTGACCAACATGTGAAGTGACCAAATACAGTTCGTTTTGTTTTTACAGTAAGTGCAATTAAGGGATTGGTTTATCTGAAATAGATCAAAATCTCAGACTCTGTCCATTTTTTTCACACTACTATGAAATTATAGATTATAATTTCTAATTTGTCAAAATATTAAATGTGGTAATTGAGGCATCCCACAGATGTTATCCATAGACATTTCGTTGAAAGTTATCCAAAAAAATTCCTTGAATGTTCCTGAGGAAAAAGTGCATCCTGGCTAAAAGAATTGAGAGCAGAGCCACATGGGTACTAGACATGTAAAAAATAACAGCACTTTCTCCCTTAGAGTACCTCCTGGTGGCTGAGGTTGAAGGGCTCTCTGCCCATGTGGCGGTGCAGCTCCAGGATAGCGATGAGGTCTCCGATGGCGGTGAGGATGGGTAGACACAAAACAGAATGTACACGGATCCCTGAGTCCTGCCCTGTGCCATGAGGGAATCTCTCGTCCTACACGAAAAAAAGACCACACAAGGAGAGGGGGTGGGGTTGTGTTTTTCAAACAGTCCCAAGTCTGTAAATACAATCAATCAATCAATCAATCAATCAATCAATCAATCAATCGATTATTCTGTCTCTAGTAATTATAAAATTATATGATTATTTTTTACATTTTTTTCTATATTGTCTGAAAAACATTTGTAAGATATAATAATAATAATAATAATAAAAATATGAATTTTATTTATGCTTTGAAATAACTGGTTCTCAATTTGGTTTGGTCATAGGACCCACATTTTCCCATGGTCATTAAGCCGTGACCTAAATTCTTAGGAATTTGACAAATGGACATCCATCCTGATGAGTGGAATGCAAACTGTCTAGTTTACTTATTTGAAACAAACAAACATAACAGCTTCAAAATTCATGTTTTTGGTATGGGTGTGTGTAATTTAAGATAGAACAAAATAACTGAAGTATCGTCAAGTTGTGTTTACCACAGTCTTTATTTTAAAAATCCCATTTTAAAACCCCATAGGAAAATCTCGAAGGAATCAGAGGTGAATTAGCCTTTCAGGTTCTGACGTCATCCCTGCACCACTCTATAATGACACTGACATATAGCCTGACATCATCCCATCTGACAGCAGACACTGAATCAGGACAACGCGAGACGCAGGTCAAAGGAATGAAAAAAACCCTGCAAGGTCTAGAGATGGGGGTTTTAAAAATGTAACTTCTTTTAACTTTAGTGCCACATTTTTAGAATGCCATGTCATGTACAAGACACTGCAAAACACGCAAGTGCAATGGTCAAATATGTCTGTCTAGCGAGTATGCATGAAAAATAATGGAAATATAGTGCAGTGGAGTGGAAAAACAAGTTTTGTCTAACAGAACAGCAAAGTTTCTGCAGAGCAGTAAACAGCTTTCAAAATAAAAGTCCTGCATCAGAAAAACATTTAGAAATAAGTTTTTGTTGCTGTTGTTTCTTTGACTACACACTCCGTGACCCACTCTAAATGGAATTGTCTAACAGAAGAACAAAGTCTTTATAGAGGAGTCAACAGCTTTCACGCATTTCTTTCAAAATAAAAGTAAATCAGAAAAACATTCAGAAATACGTTTTTTTGTTGTTGTTTCTTTGACTCCAATCAAAACGGTAGCGACCCAACAGTTGAAATTCACTACCCTAAAATAACTATTTTGTTACTTTGCCATGCAAGGTCTTTTTTACCAAAGGATTTCTTATGAAAATAAAAGTGTAAATGATTTTACTACATATTTTACTGTCATTTAACAGTTGCTGAAGTGTAGCATTTTTGAAATAGAAAATAGCAAAAGTTCAATTAAATGTAATTATTAATTAAAAATGGAATACAAAAAAATGGAATTATTAATGCAAATACTGTCAAATTGAGCTGCAGTGAAATTAAAAATTTGAGGATCTTGGAAATGATTGAAAACAGAATGTGGCTCACCCCCATGATGTCCTCTACAAGTAGTGTCTTGCGTGTCTTTGCAACGTGAGCGGCAATGGTGGTCCCAAACGTGATGGGACCAGAGGGGATGAGCCCAGGAAGCCCCTCTTTTGCCCCCGTCGGAGTGAACAAACATAAACTCTGTGACAGGGAAAGAAACATCAACAAAACAGCATGACGTTAAGGAAAATATCTTGATTCGTCACTGTAACTATAATATTTGTCTGTACTAAAATCTCATTATATATTCCTATCATGGCAACAGTTAACAATCTGCAAGATGCAAAATTATTACATTTAAACTTAAGACTAGCTGTGCCCCCTTAAAGCTAACAGTTATATAATTATAACATGAAAATAACGTATGATGAATGATTAAAAATAAAAACACAGTAGATTGGTGTATCCATTCATTACGTTCCAAAGAATAAGAGAGATTAAGGCAAAAGACAAGCCTTTTCAAACTTAGTTGAATTGGTCACAATACGAGCCATCCAAGCAAAACCACTCAAGTGGATAAAAGAGAGGAAATGAACATAGCAGGGGTCTCGGGTGTTTTAATGCTATAGAAATTCCAGGCCATTTTGAGACAAACAGAACATGTACATGACCAATCAACGGTTTGGACTCACTTGGCTGAGTTTATGTTTCTCATGATCTTAAGACCTCTGATGCTTCAGTGCTTCGAAATTAGTTGTGTTGACAAAATATAGATTGTACCTAGTTTAATTGAAGCATCTAGGCAAAAACTGGATTATTTGAAGAATCTAAAATCTAAAATAGTCGCTAAAAGATTTCCATTCTTCATCTTTCCTTAAATCAATGTGACTTTAATGACTTGAGTTTGAGTATATTTCTCAACGTCAGCTAAACCCTTTTCAACATGTTTCAACTCAACCAGAACAGAAAATACTTACATTGTTGCATTCTCCAAGGAAGTAAAGTGCAAATCCATCAGCTTTTGTGGCTGTTGGGAAAAAAAGAAGAAAAATAAAAAACAAGAATGATATACGGTATCATGTGTTAGGCATTTACATTCAAAATGGTATGATATAAATGGGCCCAGAGATTCAGCATAGCATTTCTAATACATATGGCTAATATTTTTAACATAATTAAGTACATAAATGAGAGTACATTTTAACATATAATGATTCTTGCTTTTGAAGAAGATCCAAGTATTCCAAAGGACTAAAAGAATGTAAAAGAAGAAAGGGTGTTTGAATGAGTGTTTGAACCAACACAAATTACCCAAGGCTTTGGGGAAAATTACCAGTGAAAGTAATAAAAACAGTTTAAGTATTCTAATCTGAAAGCTACTATATATCACTTAATTCACATTAGCTATGTTTCTATTAAAAGTTGAGAATTTTTACACAAAATTGGAATGTCGCATAAAACATTTGTGAATAAAGCACCATTTCCATCCCATTTGTTCAAGAGAACAAAATCGTCACTTCCTGGGAAATTGGCACAACATATCTGTAATAAAAATGGAAGTTGCTGGAATCAGGGAAGCCACTGTGGATCTTTTATCCTACATCATAAATGACTTGTGAGCAGGAGACGAAACTCAATAAACGCTATCATGTAATCTTGTGTTCAGATGCCTGGTGTCTTGGAACGCAGTCATGTGAGATGCTTCTTGTAAGTCATTATATTTATATATATATATATTCAGGCTCAGGTTCAGGTTCCTTTATTTTATACCCGTAGGTAAATTAGGTTTCAGTGAACAAGTTCAAGCTATTTCCCATACATATAGACAACACCATAAACTTTACAACAAAACACTAAAAGCAACACCAAACACTAAAATATTATAGTAAACTCATTACTTCATCTTGTTACTGTTCAAAAGAGTAATCACCACTGGGATAAAGCTGTTCTTATACCGCTTTGTTTTTTACTGTGGTATTCTAAGCTGTTGATTAGAAGGAAGGTGCTGGAACTCATAATACAGGGGATGCTGCCTGTCACTTTAAATTGAAACACCCATTCGCTGTACCTACCTGGTATACAGTGAAGCAGGGTTAAGTTGCGGCTCCTCCATCAACCTATTGTACCAGTTCACAATTTGGTTAATAGCATTCTGGCTCTTTAAAGATAAATTCCCGCACCAGGACACCAAAGAAAAAGTCAAGTCAAGTCAAGTCACCTTTATTTATTTAGCGCTTTTTACAATGCAAATTGTGGCAAAGCAGCTTTACAATAATAATTGGCAATTAATTTTTGGCTGCACAGAAGAAAATGGTGTCATTGTCCAGCTTATTCTATATATTATTGATTCATTTCGTTGTAAAGATCAATAGTTATTAGTCTAGTTAATTTATGTATATCAGCACTGTAGAAAACAGTGACGTAATCGTCCGGCTCAGCTCAGTTCACATATAACGATGGCAATGTAGGCATACCAAAAACACTGCTGAATATCAAGCAAGTGACCAAATAGATTCAATAAAAGCATGAAAAAACTAAATCAACAGTGTTTTATCAATATAAAATTTCCTTAAAAAGAACAGACGTTGATGCCCCTTTTTACAGAGCGCTTCGCAGTTGGCTTCAAAACTCAACTTCGAATCAATGATTGTCCCCATTAATGGCTGTGTGTTGAGTTATTTTGAGGGGACAGCAAATTTATACAAGCTGTATACTGACTACTTTACATTGTAGCAAAGTGTCATTTCTTCAGTGATGTCACATGAAAAGATATAATAAAATATTTACAAATATTTGACGGGTGTACTTACTTCTGTGAGATACTGTATATTTACTGTTATAGAGCTGAAAAACAAATACGGTACCTCATAAAGGTACAAAATGCCCCTGATAATCCATACCCAAATATTGCTCCCAAATAAAAAAAAAAAAAGTTAATTTCTAAAACTAGTGAGCGCATGCTTCAGTTTGGCGTGCAATGGCTAGTGCTGGTGGTGTGAGACATGCAGGGGGCCGCACTGAATCCCAGCGCTCTGCAGTGCTGCAGCATTCAGATGAAGCGTGGGTGGATGGGAAGTGACAGGCTGAGCTCTGCTCAATCAGCATGTGTGCGGAGGAGAGAGATGGGGAACACCCCTACTTAGACCTTTTAACCTGGATTCATGACACCTTCATCTGTAAGATTTCCACCAGGGGTGGACTGGGGCCACAAAGTGGCCCTGGACTTTCTGGCCCACAGCGGGCCATCACACCCAGTCCGCAACACTCCACACCATAAATTCAGCAGCTCATTAAGCACTGAGCAATTTTTAATACCACTAACTAAGATAAAAATATAACTCAATATGGAAAAATAAATGCAATTTAAATCTTTTAATTGAAATGCTTATTCACATTGATGAAATACTTGAATACTTCTTTACGTTATAATTTGTCTTTCCTGGTGTACATAGCAAATAGTAAATAATTTTGAAGAATCTTTACACCGTTCTTTAACATAGAGGAACAGTTTAATATCACTAAAGATCAATACCTACCATAAAATCAGTCAATATAACACAATGCAAAGAAGGCTTGGAATGTAATGCAGAATGTGGCCTGTTTTTTATGGAGCTTGATATCTCATGTCATTTTATGGAACAGAGTTCCAATTGTGGAAAAGAGTGTAAAAATTATTTTGATGATGAAAAATACATTAAATCAGTAATATTGTAAAAAAAAATTGTTATCATTTAAAATATTTTTTTTTTCTATTTAAATACATTTAACTTATTTCTGTGATCAAAGCTGAATTTTCAGCATCATTTCTCCAGTCTTCAGTGTCATATGATCCTTCAGAAATAATTCTAATACGCTGATTTGCTGCTCAAGAAACATTTCTGATTATTATCAATGATGAAAACAGTTGTGCTGCTTCATATTTTTGAAGAAAATGTAATACACAACCATTTAAATGTCTAGGGGCAAAATAAAAAAATAGAAATTAATACTTTTATTCAATAAGGACACATCAAATTGATTTAAGTGACAGCAAAGATATTTATAATTATTATAAATGATTTATATTTCAAATAAATGCTGTTCTTTTGAACTGAAAAATCCTGGAAAATAAAAGTATCAAAGTTTGTATTGATGATAATAAGAACAATAAATAATTGTGCACAAATAATAACTGATAATAATTAAGCAGCAAGTCAGCCTATTAGAAATATTTCTGAAGGATCATGTGACATTGAAGACTGAAGTAATGATGCTGAAAATTCAGCTTTGATCACAGAAATAAATTACATTTTTAAATACTGTAAAATGCAAAACAGCTATTTTAAAATGTATAATTTCATAATATTAATGTTTTTACAGTATTTTTGATCAAATAAATCCAGCCTCAAAATTATATAAAAAATAATGCATGTGAACTAATTAGCAAATTATATTTTTCTTTTAATAAATGAAACATTCCTAATCATGGCACTGGAAAGTAAAAGTTGTCAGATTTACCATGTTCTAGTGTAAGTTTGAGAATGATATTTGGAGTTTTATGAATTTTCATAGACAAATGAAATTACTGAAGAAAGCCTGGAAACAGATATTCAAACATTCACTCTTATCTTCTGTCTGATATGCTGAAAACTGCTACATTAATGTTTCTTCATGCATTGTGTGACGAATAACGCGAATACCATTGAAATAAGAGAAATTCAGAAAGGTCAGTAGTAGTTTACATCACTGGAAATTAATGTTTACATTTTTTTTAATCATAGACAGTTAGCAAATGTTGCTGTATTGTCCAAAGATGTTCAGTTGTTTACATTCTTGCAGCATAAAAAAACACTGCTCAGCTACTGTGAACAGTAAATCCTGCCTTCTTTGATTGTCTATCTCAGTTTGAAATTAACAAGCGCCTTTAATAAACTGCTGCACTGAGCCGGTCTGATCCCGCTAAATTGATTAGAATTTTTGACTCAAGTGGGCTGCACGGGCAATTCGCCTGGGCCAACAGAGGGTTAGGCTATGTAAACTTACTATATTTCATTCTTTATCTATATTTACGTAGCAATGGTAAAACAAAGTGTGTAATTTAGTAAAAATAATATAATATTATTAAATAATATTAATTAATATTAATAAGAACAGTTCCTTAAGAATTATTAAATACTAAGAATGGCTGGCCCTTTCACCTGAAGTGCGAGGTCATTTGGGCTCTGTGAGTGTTTGTGTGTGTGGGTGAGACACAGAGGCTCTGACCTGTTTTGATGATGTTGCACAACTCATAGAGCAGTAGTTTGTTGTCTCCTCCAGTGTCCAGCCGCTGCTCCATGTAGCTGTTGAGCTCATATACGACGCTCTGCATATTCGTGTCCTGGTACTGCTGGACACAAGAAATACACACATTCACATGCACATGCACTGCACTCTATTACGCCAGTCTTCACTGTCACATGATCCTTCAGAAATATTTCTAATTTAATGAACTGGTGCTCAAGAAAGATTTCTTATTATTGTCAATGCAAACATTTTTTGTGGAAACCGTGATACATTCTTTCAAGATTGTTTAATGAATAGAAAGTTCAAAAGAACAGTGTTTAATTGAAATCGAAACTTTTTGTAAAAATGTCACTTTTGATCAATTTAATGCACCCTTGCTGAATAAAAGTATTCATTTCTGTAATTAATACAATAAAATTAAAAAAATTAATTAACTGAAAGGTACAATGTGAGTATCTTAGATTTATCCTTCCACACAGGAGACTCAATTCAAAATCAATTTTGCATTTCGCCTTAGGTAACAATTGGGTTTTCAGAAAACATAAAACTAATACTCACAAATACTGGGTAAAACAGACTATTTAATTAGACTGAAAACAGTCCTTCTTTAGGGCTTTTCACACTTGAAACAGTTAACCCTGGGTCATTCTAAACCCTGGGTAAACGGAATCTTGGGTTATCTTGCTTCATGTTTCACACTGCTCATAATGTACCTGGGGTTAACAATTAATCCTGGGTATTCATAAGCTGTCGTTTCACATTCCTAAACACTGGGTTAACGTTCTTTTTTGCATATTTGCAGTGTCAGTGTCATTGATTGGATAAATGCAGCAACTCTAGCATCGAGTTTATAATGAATGGACACTATAAAAAGTAAGAATTCAGACTATAAAGGTAAGACAAATTGTCAATTTTTTTTAGCATTTTCCTCTCAAATACTGAATTTACAGTTTATATACATTGTGCAGTGTTTCTGTGACTGTCCAAAGCAGGCAAATATGAGTACGCGATTGGCTGTCTGTTGCTAAGCGTGCAGCTGTAACATTCTCACACTGCGTCGTTTCAGACTGTAACGTAGTTTGGCACCACAATGCGGGCTTAACACTGCAAAACCGGAGCAGGGTTTCATAACCCTTGATAAAAAGCGATGCTAACCCCCGTTTCATTAGTGTGAATGAGTGTGAAATGTTCCTTTACCCGGGGTTAAAGGCGGGGTTGAGAATGATGATAACCCGGGGTTAAGCGCAGTTTGAAAAGTCCTTTTTTCCTTCATTCTGGATGGATTTTTTCACTGAACTTGTCACAATGCATTATGGTACAGGCCTTTGACATTTTGGCCAAAACAAGTTATCTTAAAAGGCAGTATAAATGATGAACATCCAATAATGAATCTTTTCTCTCACAATATGCACATGACATGTGAAAAAAAGATCTGTGTATAATACAGAAATCAATTTTTTAACATCCAAATCAGGAGGAGTGAATGGCAGAACAAGAATGCTTATTTCTGTCCCTGTGCGAAAGGTCAGAGTGGGCTGGTGGATGTGGGGTGTGTGAGGTGCTCCCCCACGGGAACGGCTCCCTACGCATCCTGTTTATGTAGACGAACATGTGACGCACTGAGGACAGGCGACGTCCCCGCTGTCCTTCTCCAAAAAGTCCTTGTTTCCGAAGACCACCCTCCCCGTCCTCTTGAACCCCGTCCCTGCGCAATGTCTCCATCATGTTCTGCTGTTCCTGTCCCTCTCCTCTGACACCGTTTAACTTGTCTGTCCCCTAAATCAGCAGGCCTAAGTGCTCAGAGCATCGCGTGTGTGCTCCTAACCCTAACCCTAGCCCATTAAAGTGGCAATGAACTCATTAAAATGTCATTGCCTCTGCTCATTTAAATCTGTCACAGGGTTTGTGTTCTCCATGGCATTTGTCAAATGACAGACATTAATATTTTGCAGTGTTTGTTGCTTAGTGAATATGAGCAGACACTTTTCAACAAAGTGTTCCATGAGCACTTCTCCCCTAATAACGATCCCCACACTCTTCCTTTTGGCATGAATGTTTACACTTTTGCTACACACTTACTTTAATAAAGGGGTCACATATTACCTTTGTTTTAAATGTAAGAGATCCATTTCACTCTACAACATTAATTCCTCATGTTATAACTGCTTTAAGGTTAACCCTATATATATATATATATATATATATATATATATATATATATATATAAAAGGCTACTGCATCATATTCGATAAGCACATTTCTAAGGTATCTTGAAATTTTGCTGAAAAAAACTGTTTTTTATCTAAAAACCTGTACATTATCTAATACATACTGTCTATCGTCTGATTGATAGTTTATACTTTTTTAGCAAGTAAAAGGCCTTTTAGTATAATTGGAAAAACGTCTGCAAAATCTTTAATGATTTTCTTTAAGTAGACATAAGAATAACTTTCATAATGTAAGTCATATTTAAAGATGAACATTTACTGAAGCTACTTAGGTTTATTTTTCTATCCATACTACATAATTTTCGGATAAAAAAAATGTGAGCATCAAATATGATACATGAGGCTTTTGAGGAACTATTGTTTTCTAACAATCATCATTGTATCACACTGCATCATATGTTTTGCCCCCTACAATACTACAGACTACAGAGCTTTGATCATAAAACTAAACATTTGAATATCTTACTAAGAAATGTTATTGGGAGATAACATTAATAATAAGATATAGTGTGACAACTGATATTTATATGCATTTTATGTAAGTAGTCTGCTATACTGTTATAAGATCTCATTGATTTACATTAAAAGAATCATAATTTTATTGTACTTTTTTTCTGAATAAAATGAGCTATATTTTTTGTCTTTCTTGAGTATCAGTATATATTCTCTTCCATCATACTATATGAGCCATAAAAGCCTGATGGACACTGTAACAAATGCTGGGTTAAAAACATCCCAAGTTGGGTTGAAAATGGGCAAACCTAGCAGTTGGGTTAAATGTTTTGGGTTAAACATGCTGGGCAGTTTTATTTAACTCAACCATTGTTTAAAAATTATTATATGGCTGGCATAAAATGAACCCCAAATCAGACACATAATTACTAGAGGCAACAATAATAATCAAAATGTGGACATTTATTAATAAGCAATTTAATAAATGTTAATTGTTTAATAATTACTCATTAAACTTATTAATAAATGTTCATTTCCATTTTGGGTTCATTTTAAGCAAGCAATACACAGTCATTTTTAAACAATAGTTAAGTTAAATAAAACTACCCAGCAGGTTAGGCAAATATTTAAACCAACCTCTGGGTAAAAATAACCCAATTGGTGGGTTTGTCCATTTTTAATCCAATTTGGGTTGTTTTTAACCCAGCATTTTTTAGTCTATGAAATATGATACTCAACAACAACAACAACAACAACAAAGCATATGCAAACGTTATGTGTAAAGAAACACAGACACAGACACACACACACATAAACACACACACACACACAAAGTGATGCCTCACTTACCCTGCTGACTTCTTTTGCTGAGGAGTCATCTGTTAAAATACAAAAGAAAACCATGTCAAAACAAATAAAGATGAGAATATACTGTAACACAAAGTTACTTTCATGGATGACTGGACAGAATGTTCTTTCATCTGCATAAAGCATGATTTGATTCAAACATTTGATTTATGTGTCCCTTTTTTTTTTTTTTTTTTTTTTTACATTGTCTTGTGTGTTTACTTACTTTTTTATTTATTTAATATATGGACTTTTTATGCCTTTAACATCCCACAAATTAATTAATAATTAATTCATATAATTAAAGAAAAAACAGTAAATCATGACAAACACGATCAAATCTGCATCCCCAACATGAGCAACACAGCTCAATGTGACATGCACTGACCGCTGTGCCACAGTTCCAACACAAATACAATTTAATGTGTATATGCTGAGACTGACTCCAGTGTCTTGACCAGGTGCTATGCAACACATTTAACAAAAATGCTGTGTGGTATAACAGAATTGCAGTCAGAACAATATATAAAACCCTGGTCTGCTCTACTCTGTTTGGGTCAATGAGAGCAGACTGCAACAGAATAAGAAACCAATCAACCAACAAAAAGTTCTGTCACTTTCCTAATTGTCACATTTGCAAATGATTAAGACTAAAACTGCATCTCCTTTTGTTCTCCTGAGAAAACACATGTATCTGAGAGTTAGTAAATCCTGGAGACGTTCAGCAAAATACTGGCTTCTCCCATTTAGAAAGAAGCTCAGTCAGTGCGCAGAACACAGGAAGTGATGCATATAAACGTCTTGCAGAATGTACCTCTGTGCCAGCATTACAGCTCACTCGCAACAGCAAGCAATGTGACATACGTCAGACTGCTCACAGGTACCTATATGGTCCCAAGTTTACATCAAATATTTATGATGCCTCTTATTTTTTAAATTATTAACATTTTGTAGATTATTCAAGGGGTGTAAACATATGACCAAAACTATACTTGAGTAGCTAAACAGCCTCTACGTTATTGAATTACGGAACGAACAGTAAGTGATTAGCATGAAATCAAAATAAATACAAAATTTTCATAACTGATTATAACGGAGAATGTCTCAGTTTATTTCAAAAGCCTTAGGCCTAAAGTCCAAATGTTTGGCAGACAAATCACACCAATTCCAAAGCAACGTACTGTAATGACCCATCTTCAGCATTCAGATTTCCAAGTTTTTTTTGGTGTTGTTGTTGTTTGTTTTTTTCAGAGAAAGTTTGAGATTGGACATACTTTGAAATGTTTAACGAGTAAAAACTGTGTCTATGTACAGAGGGGTTATTATGTTTATTTGTTTTAAATTTTTCAAAATCCTAAAGCTTATTTATTTCTAGTTATTCCCTTTCAATGTGGTTTTTTGGACTCAAATGGCACCCTACGTCCCTGCGTGTGGTGGACATAAACAGACACTATGCCTAAACAGCCATTTACATCATTGACATTGTGGACATTCAGCACAATCCATATTCTCTGTGTCTCCTGCCATCCACAAACACATGTGCCTACATAGAGAAGAGTCTGTCTGCATAGGCAGCTTCCTTCAAACCAAAATTCATAGTTTTCAGTCATGTGACTACCACGGAGGCCTAGAGGGCAAACAAGCATAGAACTGCATTCCAGCCCTGTCAATTTTCCATCTCAAAAGAAGAATGCAAGTATTAGGCATTTGTGATCCTTATACAGCACCTGCTGCAATATTTCAACCACTAAAAGACACAATCTAAAACGTTGTGGAAAAAAATGTAAAGTGCCTCAACGTACTAAAACAGTGATATTAAAAGATCAAATTCAGTATAAACCTTATTGAAAACGCATACTATATACAAGCAAGTAGAACTCAGAATATGAACACAACACGCTAAATGGTTAAGAGTTTTCTTTATAATGGTTTTATGTACATTGCACTTATATTTTGGGTTCATCTGCTTGTGTGTACACCGTGTGCATCATCAATAAGGTCTTTTAATATCACTGTCTTACTATATTAGTACTTAGCACAAACCTGCTAACTGGCGGGCATTGGAGGAAAGTGTTGTTTTGCCCTCCAGGTGGGCACTCCTATAAAGGTGTGACGTCACATGAAAACTATGAATAGAGTCACATGAACCAACAAGTGACCGGTCTGGAACACTCCTCATATGGCAGCAACTTACTTGTCAGACAAAAAAGCTTCTAAAACAAAGTAAACGAGAGACGTGACAACGTGACACTGATTACAAAAGAATTTCCTGTTAGCATTTTGCTAAGGTAATGCTCTAAACTTAGTATAAAAGTGCACAGACAAATATCGGTTAAAATAGCCCCAATATTTTTAAATTGATATTTTAGGTTACTGGATAAATTAGTTGTCATTTACATTTACATTAAAAGTTCTGTCACATCATTCTCCGCCCAAGGGATTTATTCACTGAACTCGTTTTTATTTTTCTGAATCTGTAAGGTATCGGGCTTTGGAAAGCGCACATGTGATGCATTAAAATACTCTCTACATAAGAAGCTCACTATGTTTTAGAACAGAGCGTAGAAGTGTCTCTCTACCCAGGTTCTGCTGGGCAGCTAAGGGAGGGCACTATTCCACTTTGCGCCACAGGCTACCTATGCTCACGTCATACTTGTTCCATTTCTGGTATTCCCAGTTGGAAATCTTTGGTAATCAATGCAGGGACTTGCAGATGTGTTTCTGTCAAGCTCTCAGTGGGCAAAAATCTGTCTTAGATTCTTTGTGTAAACTGAAATGAAATCTCTCAATTCAGCATGAAAAGTAAAGCAGATATCGGCAGTTTGATCTTATGTCAATAAGTACTTTATTTTGGCGATCAAAAAACGTTATGCACTTACAATTGGGCAAGGCTTATCAATCTATTTCATATAAATTATTCTCTGTGGTAATCAACAACATGCAGCAGATCCTGTCAATAGAACTTAACTTATACTGATCATTACTTTAAATAATTTCTTAATGTGCAGACACAACTATGTAAGCCTTTCATAGGATGATTTTGGCTAAAAATATGTATTTTTTTGAGCAAAGGAGGTCTATAACACCCGAAGAGAGTTGTTAACATTCCAATTCATTTCAATGATAGATGCTAGAAAGAGCTACGCAACCTAGATGCTGGCATCTTTATGGGCTCTCTATTATGAAGAGAGAAAATAAAAACACTACTGACCAATGGTCGATATTGAGAACAGAACAAACCCATTTGGAAACAGGTCTGGTGCAGAAATTACACAGCAGTCATCAATGAAAAATCTTCTTAAAACACTTTGCTGGTGTAAACTATTTTGTTCTTCATAATTTTTCAACAAAAATCAAGCTCTTTATTTTTCAACCTATGCTTTCAACCACTTTCACCAAACAATAGCTGATGGATACAATGTTTTTTCTTGCTTAATTTTATATTTCACTTGAAAATTCGTCAATATGGCATTACGAAAGTAAAATGCTGTTTCACGTCAAATAATAGATTAATGGTTTAATAATGCAGTGCTGGGCAATGTACCACACTGAACCAAGAAAATGACCAAATGGCATATGCGATTATCATAATTTAATGAATGAACAATGTATTAATGAATTCTTAGAAATTCTTAGAAATTTGTCCAGACATTCCCTGTCTGGCGCCAAACTGGACACAAACTACACATTCAAGCAGCCTCCTCTTCTGTTATTGAATTACAGCACATTTCAGACACGTCATTGGCGGCTTTCCTGTATGGCTAAGGTCATCGAGCCCATTAGGTTAAAGACAGACTGAATGAGTAGGTCATGAATCACACTGTGCACACACACACGTGTGTTAATGTGTACGCAACAACGTGACACAGGATCAGTCCAGATGTAGCATTTCCCTGGAGGCAGAGCCGCGAAAGGTTTGGGATTTATCAATTACTTCAAGACTGCATATGTGTGAGAAGAAAACAGGGCCAGTGGGACGCTAGATGAGAATAAGGTTCAGGGAGCTGACGTCACTGGGGCCTTGGTGGTCCTTGTTAGTCTCAACCAAAGACACAGACAGATCATCTACCGTTCACACACTATAACACATACAGTCTTGCATTATTAGTAGTGTTCGCTAATATTTAGGGTTAGGTATTTGAAAAAAATACTAAGTATTAGTTGTCCCAAAAATGAGAATTCTGTCATCATTTATTCACCGTTGTGTCATGTTACTTCTTCCATATAACACAAAAAGTGGTCACTCTTTTCCAATGAATGGGGACCAGAGGCTTCAAAAAGAACACAAAGTACCATGAAATAACCCTATGACTTATTGATTAAAACGGGTTTAAAAGACGATTCATATTCAGTAATCTTATCCATTTAACTGCCCTGACATTAATGGATAAGAACAAAATTTGAACTGAATTGAGATAAATGACACTAATTTTGTAACATTGACACCATTATTAAACTGAACTAAATTGAATCAACACTGAACAGACATGAGCTGAACAATGACACTATTGTCTTCAGCAGAGCTGTATATAAATGAATTGAAATTGTTTTGTAATTCAACATTGCAACATTGACAGTTATTGATCTAAATTCAAACAATACTAATTAAAATTGAGCTGAATAATGACACTTATCTTCTGTAGAACTGCTTTACATCTTAAATTTAAATTTCATAATTGATTCATTTTACAACATTAAGGGTTAAATTATACAAAGTTTATAGCTAAAATGATAATTCTAACGAATCAAATAATTTGCTAATCTAGGTTTTATTTTAATTCAAGCTGTGTTGCACCATTTATTTTTAAACACAGGCTAACAAACTAGGGATAAGAATTCTATCTTGAGATTAAAACTCTCATCTACAGCTAATATTGTCCACTATGAAGGATTCGCCATTGCAATAAACTATATTAAATTATATTAACATAAATATATGTTAATATAGTCCATTTCCAATTTGATTGACAACCAGAAACTCTCTCTCTGATATATATTTTATGGACAAAAGTATTTGGAAACCTGTCCATTACACCAAAAGGGACTTTAATGACACTGCATTCTAACTACATATAAATTATGGAGTTGGTTTGCACTCCTCCAGTCTAGTGGTGGTGTGCTTTACACCAATTCATGCCATGCTTGGCATTGTACTTGGTGAAGTGAGGCTTGCATGCAGTTGCTCAGCAATGGAAACCCATTCCATGATGCTCCCGCCGCACAGTTTTTGTGCTGATAAGAAAAGCTAGCAGCAGAAATGAAATTTCATGAATTGACTCATTGTAAAGGTGGCATCCTATCACAGTACCATGCTTGAATTAACTGAGTATTTCAGAATGACCCATTTTTTCACAAATGTTTGTAAATGCAGACTGCACGGCCAGGTGCTTGATTTTATAAAATCGTAGCAATGTGTCTGACTGAAACACCTGAATTCAATAATTAAGTGGTATGTTGCAATACTTTTGTCCATATAGTGTAAGTAGCTCTTGTAGATAAATAGCACAAATATGTAAAATGTCAACTGTCTTTATAAACTGCTACAGTAAACTGCAAACTCCATTACAGAGGAACCAATAGAGTTAAGCAGTCAGAGACATATCGAAAACATGGAAAAAGCATCAGTATTGATATATAGAGTAATATGGCAGCAAAATCTGTAAAATCTGTTTAAATTGACAAACAACCGGTATGATTCTCAGAGTGACTATTGGTGCATTTGAGTCCTCCCTGTGAAGTTCGTATTTACGAGGTGGAAAGTCGTGTTTACGATGGCAAGTGTGTTCAAGTCACATGAATACGATCTTTCTGACATGACTTGAACGCACCACATCTCCACTTGTGACAGCACCACCTAGCTCATGACTCTCAATCCTGGTTTATACTCACCGCTTCTGCACAAACACGAAGGTTGTGCGGCAAAGATGACATCATCGTGATGTGGGCGGTCGTGCGTGATGGATTTTTTTTTTGATGTAATAAAATGGTAATAAAAACAAACATCGTCACGTGCGTATCTAACTTCTTCTCACTGCTGCTTCCTGATGGTTTAGAGGACAGTTACTCCGAGTCATCCCCAGTTGTTTCAAAGAATAGTGCAACAGCGAGCATGTCAAGTATAAAGAGATTCTACTCACTGCAGAGCCATGGATGGAGTATGACCTCCAGCTCCCCCTCTCTCGACCTACTGTGGGCATGATGGGTGGAGCTGCATCCCCTAACCACACCGTACCCATAATCATATCTCTCCACCCATTAAACAGGTTAAGCTCCCACCCTTGAGCTCCAGAGAGGTGGAGCTGGAGGTCATTTGGCTCTGCCTGCTTCATGTGAAGCAGGCATGAGAAAGGAGAGGTGAGATCAATAGCACTCACTTCATCACCTTTAAAGTTAATCCTTAATTGAGATTTAAATCTGAGTTTAAAGTTATGGAGCAACAGGATTAAACTTAATCTATCTTAAATGTAAATTAGAACTAGGGTCAAAATGATTTAAATGTAAGCCTGCTTATTTTTAAACAAGGTGTAAAGTTTGGTGCAACAAAATTACTATACATTTAATCTAGATTTAATCTTAACCCATATTGGTGCAACCCGCACCCTGCTATTTTAATAAAGTGAAGATGCTTTGAAACAATCTGTATTGTATAAAGTGCTATATAAATAAATGTGACTTGATTTATACGCTATATTTCAAGTCTTCTGAATGCTTATGGTAGTTTTTGTGAAGAACAGACTGAAATTTAAGTCTTTATTCAGTGATAACCGTTCTGTTGCATCTTTGTCAGTGCATGCATGATCAGAACAATTTGTGAATGAATCCTTCACACCGGTAGTATGAATTAGATTCATTGATAAGAAAAAACATGAGGTTTAGTATAAGAGGGCGAATAAACGATGACAGAAACACATTAAACTTTGACAAGTAGCTTGCTCTGGACCTTGAGCTACAGGCATGATCCCTGTACATTTTACATCACCTTATTACTTTTGGACTTGAGTTTTTCGCCTTGCCAAAAAAAAAAAAATGCTCAAAAGACCTATAGACATACATTAGCCCTTGAGCTGTGTTGAACCCTGTAAAATATTTTGTGTTAGCGCTCAAAATTTTTTTGTATTTTGTATTTATTTTTGGAACGGATTGATCGTAGGCCTCATTGATCTGAGTTTATGCGCCTTAGTTTTTGAGTGAAAAAAAGCATTATTTGTCAATATTCAACAAAATATGGAAAACAAGTTGCAATTTCAATCGATGAGATCAATGAGGCCTACAATCAGTTAGTTTCAAAAACAAACACAAAACCTGTCCTAATTGAAAGAAAACTAGTTGACAATTTTGACCAGGAACACCATACGCGTGCCTTTGTGCAAATTTGTACACGATTAAAGCATTTCAAAACAAATTTACTGGTTAAACATTAAAGCACACTAGTGTGCACTATAAATTGTACTGAATAAATTTTATTCAATATCGCCAAAAGTTTTTTTTTTGGCAGATGAGCTCAGATAAATGGGTTATGGTCAATCAGATCCAAAAAGAAATGCAAAACTTGGGTGAATAAGGTCAGTAAGTCTTAGTCGAACGTGATAACATTAACTAGTATTTTCAGGAAAAAGAAAATCAGGTCAAAATGAGGGTCAAAGGTGGAGCCTAAATCGAGCAGAAAATGATAGAGAATAATACAAATAAAATACACACAAAAGATCAATAGCTTATTTGCTTAAAAGATATTATAACACTAGTTTGAATATATTTCAAGGCTAGGGTGTTGGGAAATGTGTGGGTAAAAATGGTCACAAGACATAAAAATGACTGATCGCATTTCACAGAAGCACCTTCAACAGTAATAAGCTATCCTAAATTTCAAACCATTGAATAAAAACAAAGGATCTACCCCACAGAACAGATGTTGACCAAGCAAAAAGATCTATCCTTGAAAATCCTTGAAGGAGACAGAATTAGAAAGAGCTAGATGTCACCTGTAGGTCTTGTCCTTTAGCCTATTGATTTGACAAGACATTCAATGTCACATTGTCAGAGTAGGATGACTTTAGTGCACATTATGTTTAATGCAGAGGTAACTTCAGAACCCAAGAAGCACATTCAAGAGATTATACACTATAAATATTTATATATAGTATACGATAGGTGAGACAATGCTCAAACGCAAAATAAAAGCTGATGGTACTTTGACTGTAGAAACTTCATGAATTGCAAAATGGCCTGACATGCTAGAGGAATTACAGGTCACAGACTCACAGTATTTGCAAAAGCTGGAACAGTCAGATACGAAGAGCATCACATGGACTGAAGCCATCGGCCCTGCTGACAGTGCTGCCGTTAGGCCTGAAATGATGCTCTCAAATACACTACAACAGTGGAATCATATGATGTCCGGGTATCTCCACAGCTCAAAACAGCGTGAAGCACACCAGATTAGGACAATCTATTATTAATCTAATCAGTGATCTCACAAGTACACTTGTGACCTATCAAAGGAATAGTTTTTTTTATTTAGTTTTTCTCTCTTTATGACTGGAACCATGTGAGTAACCTGCACCAGTTGTCTCTTGTTCTCTGAATCTCATAAATTCAATAATTTTCCAAGTGTACAACATAACGTTAAAGGAATAGTTCGACCAAAATGAAAATTCAGTCATTTACTCACCCTCCAATGTCAATCCAATCTTGTATGTCTTTCTTTATTCCGCCGGACCCCCCCCCCCACACACACACGCACATGTTTGTTTTGCTATCAAAGTGAGGAGATTCCATAGGCAAAATGGTTTCTAAACTGTACATTCTGTCCCCCTACACTATCCCTGAACCTACCCATCACAGAAAACATTCTGAATTTTTACATTTTTAATAAAACATTGTTTAGTATGTTTTAAAGCTATTTGGAATAACTCATGAAATGTCCTCATATTTCATGTTTATGTAATACCAGTGTAATACCCATGTCATTATACACATACAAATTTGTGTCTCACACACACACACACTCAAAATTGGAAAAATACAGCGGAATTGAAACATTCCTCAAAATATCTACTTTCATGTTCCACAGAAGAAAGAAAGTCATAAACTATCCCTTTGGGTGAACTACTGCTTTAAGGTCTGTTCATGATAAGGCAGGGTGATTTATTGAATGTTCATGATTTATTTGTAGTGATTTTGATGTTACTGTAAAACTAAGCAAAAACAGGCTTTTTTGGTCTTTATGCTACTAACTCACAATCCTCAGGATATATGAAAATGAAAGTGTAAAGACATGTTTTACTAGTGTCTCAGATTTAACCTTATGTACAACAAATTGTTTTAGTTTGACTTATTTCAATAAAACGTCTTCTGCAATAAATCAATTTTTTTGATTCAAAAATGATGATTATTGTGTTTCCCATTGGATTTTGTGAGACTGTGGTGGGTGGACCTCGGTCCCTCAGTTTCCATTTCATTCACACGGATGATTTTAGGAAGCGAAACAATTAGAATATATCAATAATAATAATAACAACAACAATAATAATACTAATTTTAGACTAATTCTAGAGTAATAGCCATATATTGCAAAACAAATGAACTGAAATAAATAAAAATTAATATTTTATAAGTATATTTTCTCTTTACTCTACAGTAAGAAAATTCTTTTGTCCTAATTTCTACACTCACAAAAGATTTTTTTTTTTTGACAGAACACTACAGTTTTTGTGAATTACAAATGCGTATCATTACAAATCTAGAGAAATGCTGAAATGCTGTTCACAACAAAAATTATGCAAGAGTGAAAATCATGCGTAACTGGTACATGCTACGTTCCCAAATGCATGCTAAACAGCACATGTGGAGATTCACTGCATTCATTCACCGTGAACTGAGCCGCTCCGAGATGCGGAAAACACCGGATCACGAGGTGATCGCGTGAGCAAAGTGCACAGTACGCTTTGAAACACGCAGGACAAACAGACTATATACTTAATTAATTAAATCACAGGCTTTTGCGATTTGATATGGGCAAAAAGCCATATTGTGCTTTCGATTTTAGTTCGTTTGACAGATACTTTGCCAAAGCAATGTGGCAAAAAACATTCATGTTATTATGAGAAGTTTTAAAATATTTTCAGTTCATTATGAAACTGTGGCAGCACAGATTAGAATATGGTGGGTTGCCAGAGTCTAGGTAATCAAATGGAAACACTGTATTATATATATTTTAGGTATTATATATTTATGTATATATTGTAAGATATGAATTAAAATTATGAACTCCCTTTTGTTTATTTAGTAAATAAAAAACAGTGGAAATGTATCTACCTTGGTGTTATTTATCATTTTAAATTTAGTTGGTTATAATTTAATTGGTTTATTTTAATTTTTTTTTAAATGATCTTTTGACCTTTTTAAGAAATTTTAGATTCATAAATATTGAGGTATGTACTGAATATTAACATTTTGGGAGTTTTAATAAATAAAAAAAATAATTTTAAACAATTGCTTACACTTCAAGATTAAGCAATTAATTTGTGATTATACATTTTTCAAAAGTTTATTTTTCTTCTTTTTTTCCTCACATTTTCCACTATTGCCCTGAAGCTGCTTTGAAACAGTGCATATTGTAAAAAGCGTAAATCAAAAAACTACTTATTGTTCTACAAAAAACACTCAATGTTAAATGATGAATATATATATGAAATGTAAAATGTGTCTTGGTTGACTGAACCCACATCTTCAACTATATGCTTTAATCGATAGTCAGTGGAAAAAGAAAAAGCATTGACGTGCACAAAGAATTTGAAATCTAACATGCATACTAATTCAAAGCACTGCTTGATATGCATCACAGGCCAAGACGGAATCTGGCACACATGGTTTACAGAGAGACTGATGTTGAAACTGTGCCTGAGAAAAATCCCGCTGCCCAGCCTGCAGAGCAGAGCCGAGGTTAACCATCAGCCGGCTGCTTGTGAGAGAGCACTGCTGCACTCATGCAGAAAACATTCCCAAAATGCGACACATTCACCCTCCTCCAGTCCCCCTCCCGACCGACTGCATGCCCCTGGAGGTTGGCTCTGACGTCAGTAGCTGAGCTGGGCCGGCCGCCAACCCTGTGGGCCCTTGATGGATGTGATGGGTCGAGAAGAGCGGGCCACGGCACGAAGCATGCTGCGCACAGAGAAGCCAGTCCCGCTTAAACAGCCCTAACGACCCGTAAGGACCCAGCAGGCCCTCTCTCCCATATTTTCACCAGTACGCTAACCCTTTAGCCTCCTGCAGTCTTTGCTGCTCAGGTTACATAAACACAGACACATGCACAGAAGAGGTGCATGAAGTGTAATGATGGGGTTTTTTTTTTTCACGATATCATGACTGTTATTAAAATTTGAAAATTATTTATTGTGCCATATAGATTCCTGTCTATTTGGGAAGGATTAATGGCTGTTAGATTAAGATATTAAAATTGAATTTAAATGATACATGTTTTGCCTCAAATGTGTAAGAAATATTCATGATAATTAATGAACCTACAAAATGTCTTAAATTTCTCATTTGTACAACCAGTATCCAAATCGAATTAAACAATATAAATGTGTTATGATAAGCAGTAAAATTGTCATGTTCTCAACCGGTTTTGCTTCAAGACCAGTGATGTAGACTATGATTATAGTTTTTAATTAATAGTTTGTTTCTACTAATATAATATTTTTTTTGTTTTCATTTTAATCTTCATTAATTTTTAGTCATTTTTTTGTGTTTTTTCTTTTAAAATATTTTTTATTTAAGCTTTGCTTATTTTCGTACTTCAAATTAAACTAAGATAAAATGAGAAATGATACCTTTGGAACTAGCTGTTTTTTTTTCAGTTAACATTTATGTTATTTCAAGTAATGAAAATGTATATATATATATATATATATATAGGGCCAGATATAATAATAATAATAATAATAATAATAATAATAATAATAGCCATATTACCAAGGGACAGATTTTGTGCCAAAATACCCTAGTTTGAGTGGACACACAAACTTTGACATCAGCAAAATAACAAAATAATAATTTGGGAAGTATTTTTTTATTTCTTCGGAAAAAAAAATCTATTTATTTTGTTATGTCCAATTATATAGCTACTTTCATTTTATCTTATCTTTATCTTTATCTTATCTAATTGTAAAAGTTTTTTGGTTGTTTTTTTAAGACCAAACCAGGGACCTATCAGCTGAGAACCACTGTTTCTGTATATAATTTTTTACAGAAGCATGGGGATAACCAGGAAATAAGCATATAAACAACATGCACACAAGAATGCACTCAAAATATCAACATTATGTTTAAATTTGTGTGAAATGACATCTAAAAAGTCACCCCCAAAATCAAAGACACTGTTGCAGCAAGTAAATGCAGGACTATTTTTGACAACACAGGGCTCCTGCTGCAGAATATTCTAGCACACGGCCTTGAGTCCGTACCTGCAGGCTGACTGCTGTTCTTCCGTTTCAGCCATCTGTCTACCGTCTCTGCACTCACGCTTTCCAGCACAAACTCATCCAGCATCTGCGGGTGGAGGGAGAGATACGCCTTCACTTTCTCATCCGTCAGGCCTGCAACAAAGTGATCAAGATTATTTTCTTCCCCTAACATTCATTCACAAAAAAAGAGCATCGTCTTCTCACGATTCTACATGGTTCCGCATGGTTGTCCATTGTTCCTAGTTCTAAAGAAAACACAGTAATACTGGCAAAATAGTTTACTGTCCTCAGACCTGTAAAGCCTGACAAATAAGACATTTAACAGTTTATTGAACCTTTACAAAAAATATTACAAAAGATTTGGATGTGTTTTTATATTATTGGATATGTGGTTTTTTTTTTAATCAGTATCATATTTGATACATTAGGCTTTTATGGCTAATGTAGTATAATATAGGAGATTATGGAGCTCGACGAAGACAAAAACACCTCAATTTTATTCAGAGGCCCAGACTGAGCAAAAATATGCAATTTTGTGTGTGTGGGAGTATATAAGAGGTTTGAAGGATTAAGGCTAAATTGGAAAATGTAAAACTTGAATGAATGTATATACCAATACATGGTCTGTTCATGTGACAGATGCTGGTAAAACAACTTTCAAAAAATTTCAATCAGCACTTTTGTGCTGGGGTGCTGCAAGGATCTATGCTGGGACCACTCCCATTATATAGCTCAGTGTATTTGTAGTACATGGGGCTTCTCCAGCAAACAAGGAAGCCCTTTTGGAGGCACATGAAGAAGAGTGACAAGTTGACTGTGCTTAATAGGCAATTAAGTGTCTGAGAGCTTACTAAGTGCTGTTGTTTATTGTCTTTGTTGTCAGGGCAAACATCAATTTACTGGGCCATTGCTGAAGCCAAGCACATTTCAGTTAGCTAAAAACAAACCACCCTCCCTTTTGTGGGTAGTTTCCTTGTTTAATGGTTGTTTTTATATTTACTTCTGCTCACCAACTGTTGGAGGTAATCCATAAGCAATATTTAAGAGTGTGTCGACTTCCTGCAAAATATTAATTGCAATTTTTGAAAGGCTAATGACAAAAAAAAGTAAAAAGTTACTGATCTTTATGTTTATAAAGTTTGGCTGAATCATCCAACATTTCATAAATATATTAGTCTTAAATTGTTCGGAGCTTTGTGTCAATGGAAATTTATAGACTGGACCTCCATGAACTTTAATTAAATACCCCAGGTCTATGCACTTATTTTTCTTTTTCTTTTTTCTTTTTGTAAAATGCCACAATGGACTTAACTGAAACCAAACACTTTGAGTATATGTGCGTCTTGACGTATAAACTCGGGCGAAACACAGCTGGGAGGCATGTGTTCCACACTATACAAACACACACACATGTTAGCAGGAAGATATTGAGACCCAAGCTAGCCCACAAGAGCTCCCACGAGCAGTAAAAGGGTAGTGAGAGGCTGCAGACTGTTTTGGTGCACAACAATAAAAGACAAAACAGATGAGAATGGTAGAGCCTCCACTCTTTGAACACTAAAAACAAACCAGATGTGTGAAAGATATTCATATCCATACGAATCCACACATGCAAAAAGTTGTAAAGCTAGCAGAGGTTGCACTACAAATAATCACTATACACGTCAGGCTAAAACCATACCATTTTCTCAACTAATTCTACTATGGTATAACCCGATCTCAAACCCGAACCCGAATTTTGATTTAATATCAGTGCACAAGTCTAACTTGTGATACAGCCTGGAATAAATGTGGCCCCCTGGCTGAGTCTGGTTTCTCCCAAGGTTTTTTTCTTTACTACTGTCACTTGATGGAGTTTTGGATGGACTGGATTGTAAGTTTTCTGTTTTTCTTGGGTTTAATGCTTGTTATATTTAAATCAACAGTGTTGGTTTGTGGGTTTGCCTTTATATTCTGTGATTGCTACATAATAAAGACAACATATTTTATAACATCAGTCCTACCGAACTGAATGACCATTATCATTCGCATCATATATGTGAATAATGACCGTTCGTATCATATATGTTTCAATATACTGGTATAAAACTGACCATTTTTACAATGTTCACTATTTTGGTTTGAGCTGTCCCCAGATGACTTTTGACTTCTAATATAAAACAAATATTAATTAATAAATTATTGAGAATATTGTTTTAATTGTTAATCATTTTTTTTTCAGTGTCCTCAATTTCACTTTCCATGCTCTTAGTCTTTTGTAAGGTCTGTTAAGCAAGTTTACTTTACTATATCCTATATAAGTAAGTACTTACTATACTATACTATATTATATACTATATACTATGAAGTGACATAATTTTCAGTTGGAAAATAGCACATACATCAGTATGTATTGGCAATGTATTTGATTATGATTATGTGGTGTATTTGTTGGGTTGTTTCGCTTGACAAAATTACAGAAATGGGATGATGGAAATGGAAATGAAGTTTAAAATTTAAAAATGAACTTCAACTGGCCTTATGTAAGCTTATAAGCATATCTTTGTAAATAATCAAATTATAATAAGCTCAGATACGTTCACCAGAACATTTTTTTCTGAACGTCTGGTATTCCCTTTTATAGAGATACTTAAAGAAACAAGCATATTCATTTTTAAACATTACAGAGATCAAAAGGAACATCCGAACAGGAATGGCCCATCCTATGAATTATTCCACTGGACTACACTCCACTCCACTGGAATCTCTCAGTCCTTTCATTAAACTCTCACTCACCTCACATATTTCATCTGTTCTATTTGTGCAGGGGCACTTTAAAACATGATTTTTAACCATCATTTCTAATCTCTATTTTACTGTCAGAATGTTTGTACCATACAGAAACAGACTAGACACCTTATTTTATCTGTGAAAATGACGGAAAGCATTTTGAATTATCCATAAATGTTTTATTTTAAATTTTTTTTAAATTCAGTACATTTTCAGCAACCTTTGAAAGCTCGGTTTAGCTCAGGGGGAAAAAAGCATGTTGATGTATGGAGGTACAGGTCTGTATACGCACAGAGAGAGAGACAGTGAAAGAGAAAAAAACCAGGAGGGGGCCGGGGGCTGCTGCCGACTGACGCTGTCCAGACACGAGACACAGCTCTTCAGGAGCGCAACGCCTCACGAGACTCCCAGAGCCAGTGCTGACGCACATGGGCAGAGAACACTGCTTCATAAATCAGACACTGGAGGGGACGCAGACACACAGGCTGAGGTGAGAAGAGAGAAATGACACTAGCCGACCTTCTGTGAGGTTTCCTGCTGCATGAACTCATTGAGATATTACATACTTAGACGATAGCACCAGATAAATGCTGTTTGTGTCTCTCCATATTAACCTGATAACTGTCACGCCCTTTTTTGAGCATAGATCTATAGCTGTAATTCAAGAATGCGTTTGGAAACAAACCTAAGGTTACTCTCTTTAAAAAAGAAGACAAATGCAGGTTATTGCAGAAGTGAAAGCAGCCTAAAAAAACAAATGTTTAATAATTATTGAAATTTATGTTTACTGTAAGGTAAATGCACTCAACTAAAAAAAAATATTTTATGCAAAAATATATATATTATAGGAAAATATATATTTTAGGAAAAAAATCAGATTTTTTTTTTAGCCCATTAAAAGGATTTAAAGTACCATTTCTATGGTAACGCAATGTCCAATTTCAAAACAGTTTTCACAGGATAAATTTGGAGTGTTTAAGCTTTCGAATGATGATAGCTAAAATATGTGGTAGGAAAAAAACCCAATAAAAAGGCAAGCCAAATGTCCAAGTTAAAACATTGCATGTAAATCAGATCTGAAATATAATATTTTATGATACACTATTTGACAGTAAACATTTGGGAATTTGACACAAGGTGTGACATGCTATATGCCATGTAAAACAATTTTAAATCGCATTTTGCTAATTATTTGGCATGCAGCCTTTTGTCCATAATTAAAAGACCACATGGAATATTTGTTTAACCCACCTGTATTGCATTCGGATCACTTTGAAGTGGAAGAGGTACATAAGTTTATTTTTTAATTTATTTAGTTTTTTAATCCATAGCTTTTATAGTATGAAGATGAACCATTTTAAGTTTGCTAAGACTGTCAAAACACACATCATTATTCATCAGATTTTTAAAAAATGTAAGAGATATAACCATTAAAATCAAATTGTTAAACCTTTTGCATTTGGGACCGTTTTTTTTTTTTTTTCCTGAAAGTGAACTGTAGCTTTACTCCTGAAATTTAAACATCTTTCCTACACTCACACACACATTTTTTTCCCCTTCCCACTGGGGCCGCATTTTGTTTATGAAACAATTCATGTAAACACAATAATTTTGGAATTAAAATAAAATGTCAATCAAATTAATGTCTTAATGTGTAAGTAGAGCAAAACTTTATAAACAAAATATTTTTATTTCCTAATTTGATAAAGGAAAGATGGTTTGGAAAAGAAAAGGTGCACATTTCACTTTTCTGCCACCTACTGATGAAACACTGCAGCATGAAAAAGAGATTTAAGCTGTTTATCATCATCATTTTTCATATATAAGCTAAAAGGAAGTAAAAGTAAAATAGGGAAGTAGAATAAATATATCTTGTTTGAAAACATTTTAGAGTAATATTGATGTTGTTTTGTTTGAAAAAGAATATGCAGCCTAGGTTTCATAAATTTAGTCTGTTTTGAGCAGTCATAAGTTATAAGTTTCAAATAAGTAAACAATAAGGTACTCGAGGCTGTGCTGTATCGTGAATAAGTCACGGCTGAGGGTGTTGTTAGAAGGCCGTTGCAACCCCTTCAGCCGTGACTTATTCACGATACAGCACAGCCCTCGAGTACCTTATTGCTTTTATAAGATGGTTACTACACAATATAAATATTAAAGCCTAAAATATTTATCAATGCTACTTTCATGAAGTAAAATCTGTAAATGGCTTCCTTCCGCCGGGTAGTCCCTGACCGAGAACAGCAACAGAAGTTACATTATTACACCTTTAGATGGCTGCAAAGACTGTCTTTATTAGTGTGTCAGTCAGTAGCGAAGACTTTTACTTTGAAAAGACTGAATTGTTGTGAACACGGAGCAAAATGCAACTGACAAATGCTTTGACTAAAAACGTAAATCACGGGATACCCCATTAACTGTTAAAAGACAAGATACTGCAGAGGACATTTAAACAGATTTTTATTATGAACATAGAACTGACCTGAAGGAAAATGCTAATTCTGAATGCAGGTATGAAGACAGACTATCTCTTCACTAGTTCATTTATAGCATCGAATAAACATGAATGGACATCAGAAGGAATGTTGTTTCAACCACGGAAAGACGTGAGTACACAAAGTTCACCAACGTTAATCTACTAACTCCCCTGACTGCTTTCTTGGACAAAATAGCGAATCCGGGGTTATGATTGGTCAGATCGCCTGTCAATCAAACTGCCGGTGAAGAGTCAATTGAGAACAACCAGAGTTGTTGCCAAAGGTGTTGTGTAGTGATACACAGAACCATTGGGTGAGGTTTTTTTCGTGAATAAAACACAGCTATTGACCAATCAGAATCAAGGACAGGAACTAACCGTTTTATAAATTTAATTAAATCCATTAAAGTCAATGGAGTTCATACTGGTAATTCTCATATTATATGTTCTTATAAATTTAATCTAATGATATTATCAAATAAATTTTCTCATAAATATTGATAAAAATACATATTTCTTGCATCACACTGGTTTTTGCTGTAGTCCTCGAAAAAAATATATTTCAAAGAACTTCTAATTTAATAAAAAGGAGGTAAATGAAGCAAAAGCATGGTAAAATCATGGTAACATTCAACAATTTGTGCATCCACTCATTAATGAGAAGTTACTGATTAGATACAACATGGTTTTAGATGAAAAATATGAAGGTATGACTGTTTTATAAGCTTATGCTCCACCGGGTCCAAACAGACCCTGCAATGCAAAAGGTGTAGGCCTATATGATTTTTAAAAATCCATGGCACATCATACCAGTATTGTGATTAAAACAGTGAAAAAGCGGTTTAATTTGACACCACTAGCAACCTCAAATTGAATAATACAAAAATATTGATTCTTTTTAAGTAAACCATTTGCATTTATCTGCAAACAGATAGCCTCACCCCAAACTCATATTATTGGTTGAGCTAATGTTAATGTGTGGTGGAGGACCAATGTTGTTTGATTTTTTTTTGGCTGATGCTGATATCTTAGAGAGCAGGGTGGCTGATGGCCGATATATTTATAATTTGTATTTATAATTCATATTTATTTTACTTAATATGTAATAAATTAGAAATAAATTATTATTAAAAAATACTGTCTTATATTATTTTAGCTGTAAAATAAACAGAAGTACTTTAGATGGCAACGTCTTGATTCTGAAATCCTTTCACAGTTTTTTTTTTAATATATATATTTAATATTATTTAAATATCATATCTTTAAAAAAATATGAATAAAAAGGAAGTCAACACACTTTAACCAACAGGTTAAGTTTGTATGCACTGCAAATCAATTTTTTTTTCAATTAAAGACAAGGTAACACGAATTTACGGCCTTGCCGACATATCGGCCAGCCACTATTGTCAGGTTGGTTGGGATGCTCAAACAAATGTTTAAACTGAGGTAATAACAAATGTAAATATTTTAACACTGAAAAAATCATACACATTGTATATTGTACACATTGTTCACATTATTGTACAATTTAACCTAAAATTATCATGATGAAAATCCCATGTGAGTCACCCCTGCTTATAATACTTCCTCTTCTTATTCTAGACCTTTTTAAAGGCTGCATAAAACAAAAATTAGGGCAGCACCCCATTTTAAAGTCCACCTTGCACTCTTCCTGTACCATTTTATTCATTGTTTGTTGTGTTTCGGGAAAATGAGCTGTAAAAAAATATTAGTGGTCTAATCACATGCAACATCATCAAAGCTTCTGCATGCATCACATGACGGCAGAGATCACAACAGCAAACCAAAGCAACAGCCCAAAACCACAAAGCACTCAAGACTCACCACCCTTTCTATCCCTGCATAACACTTTAAACAGCCAATAGCGATGACTGGACCGCTGTGCCCCATGGGCTTTTTTCTCCACAAAGACAAAAACAACCTCTTTCACTTCCCCAAACTGAACTGAACTTTAACGAATATTATGGTAGCAAGCTGGAATGGAAATCAGCTTTAGTTTCTTTGTTCCACATGTGAAGGTGAAGCCACATTCAAAGAAATATAATAAGTGATATTTAGTGACATTTTTATTTTATGGTTATTAGTGGTGTTTGCTAAGTCAAGCTTCACTGTTGCTCACAATCAGAGTTTGGGATTTTACTAAACATTAGGTAACGAACCTCATCATGTAATTCATCCAATTAGCATTTGTGCAACAGACATAAATGAAAACTCGAAACATACAGCTTGCTTAGAAGTGTGCTACTATTTTTCTAAGTGTGCGGACTTACTTATAGACTTACATATGAAGGATTTAGGGGTAGGCTCGTTAGACTTGGCCAGTAAGAAACTACATTTAGAATACCAACCATGCATTTTAGGTTTTTATTTAGAAATTAACTGCAAATACCTTTTTCATTCAAACTCGATTTCTGAATTTGAACTGGATTTGAGGGTGGCACACAGGATGTAGAATTGTAATTCGAATTTAAACTTAGAATTAAACAACTAAATTGTCATGCTGCATATGTAGATTTTAATAAAACTTATTTTTTAAAACTTGTTTTAAAGTATCTGAAAATAATTTGGCGACTGAAATCTGTTGTTTCAAATTGTGAAAGAATGGTTGGGAGTAAGCGTGAAGAATCATATTCACACATGAATTGGCACCTCTGACCTGTCCTGACCTTAAATTCATTGAAAGTCTATGGGATGTGCTGGAGGAGACTTTACAGAGTGCTTGACTCTTGCATTGTCAATACAAGATCTTGACCAAAAAATTATGCCCATCTTGATGGAAATGTTACTTCAATAACAATTCAAAAGAACTTAAAAGAACTGTTGCCAAACATATAACATGCTAGAACCATAATAATCACTGCAATAATTATCCAATTATAGAGTCTTAAGCATTTACCTTAACCTTAACCATACTACCATGAAGTGAATGATGCTGTCTTACAACATTTAAATAAAATTTCACTATTGTGCAACATAATATATAGTAATATTATATTTTGTGAAAAGTGCTATACAAATAAACTTGAATTGAAAACTGAATATAAAAGGCATAATAATAATAATAATATAAAAAAAAAGAATTCATGAAATTTAAAGGGATAGTTCACCCCAAAATTAAAAGTCTGTCATCATTTACTCACCCTCATGTTGTTCCAAACATGTGAGTTTCTTTCTTCTGTTGAACACAAAAGAAGATATTTTAAAGACGGCTGGTAATCAAACAGTTGATGGTAGCCACTGACTTCCACAGTATTTTTGTCCTATTATGGAAGTCAATAGCTACCGTCAACTGTTTGATTACCAACCTTCTTTAAAATATCTTCTAGTGTGTTCAACAGCAGAACAAACTCATACTTGTAACAACTTGAGGTTGAGTAAGTGATAACAAAATTTCATTTTTGCGAACTATCCCTTTAATGTAAATCTGTGTGCCAAACTCCAAATCAAATTCTAATTTAACATCCGGTGTGACCAGTTTCATTCAAATTCTAGTGTAAACTCAAAGGCAATTAAATTCTGAATTTTGCCCAAACACTCGAACACTGTGGCTGTGAGTTTTGCACAGGCTACTCCACTTTCATTTGCAGAAAACGTAAAAAAGATCTACCTTTATATTACTTTTAATTAATTATTAATTTCTGCCACATGAAGCCACGGCACACAGCAGCACTTTAGAAATGTTCCCATTATTTATTCATTTGCTAAGCAGATGCACTTATCCAGGGAGGCTGGCACTTTTCACACTTTCTCTTGTGTGGCATCTTCCAGACATGGGGAAGTGATCATGGCATAACTTGGACAAAGAAAAGGTTCAAACAAAACAGCGGCATTTGTTGCGTCCCCTGCCAGTGGTACTTGGAAAGCGCTGGCTGCACATCAGTACAAAACATTCCTCCTGGGTTGCAAAATCACTTACTTCACACGGCACAAGAGAAGCTCTGGGCAACAAATCTGGGTCTGTACTTTTTTTCACAGTGGGCATAGACACAACACAAAAACAAGGAGAACTATGATCAAATGATGAGAGTGGTGATATGTAGACGTAGGCACTGATAATGTCTCTTAGAACAGCCCACGCTGTCCTTGAAAACAAAGAGCATTTGTTCCTAATGAACATCTGAAACTCAAGCAGGCAACTATAAACTATAGACAATGTTATGATATCAGTCATCAGACATCACAGCAATGTGATCATACAGACACTCCCCTTTCAGCTTGTTCTTTTAATAAATATAAGTGATTTGTAACATCAACAAAGATTATATTTTGATAGCAATATTTTGAAATTGCCAGATACAGTCATTTGTGACCTACACAGATTTTCCCATTTGAAATTAGATTTGCATTTCCTAGAGCTATAAATGAATAGCGTTACAGTTTTAGGTTCATTTAGGTTTCAGACTTTGCTTCAATGTAAATTAAATACTGCAGCTGTTGCTAAAAGTGTAAATATGATAAAACATATATCTTGAATGCAATACAAGTCACTTTTATAAAAGTGCCTGCCAAATGCATAACTATAACACCAGAAACGCTTTGCTGGTATCATGACACTGCGTCTTATTTTCTATATGAATGAATCACCACACAATCACTATACTGTGTAAAAGAGGCTAGAAATGTTTAAATGTCTTTAAAGAAACCAACCAATTGTATGTGATAAATTCCACGCGTTATGGGTGTATGTGACAGAGTTTGGTGAAAAACAAACCGAAATTTAATGTAGCCTATTATTATTAGAAAATCCTGACCTTGGCCATTGGTCTTCTGCATTCATGTGTCACAGAATACAGCTAAGCTCAGGATTATTATTAAATAATACATTAAATTTAGTTTTTTCACCAAACCCTAGTATACCCCCAGAACACATGATGTATCCTTCTGTGATGCTTGCTTTTTTTGAAAAGTTTGATGCTGGTTGTTATTCACTGGCATAATAGGGACATTTTTAAATGGGTTAACAACACCAGGGTGAGTAAATGATGAATTTTCATTCTAGGGGGAATCCCTTTAAGTAAGGAATAATGTACATGGGTGATCAGGACCCCGAGGCGAAGCGGAGAAATCAGTTGCTTCCGTGGCAAGTTGAAACTAGATGGACATTTAGGGGATACGGTACAGTCACACCCCTTATTAAAAGGCATTTCGCCACATAAACAATTATGGGGATAAGAGATATTGATCTGAGATGAACCTGTTTTAAAATCGTGCCTGTTTGTTATCTTATAATCCAACAGTGTACAAAACAATAGTTGCAAAATGGCAGCAGCTGCGTTTGTATGAAACAAGAGAGAGCGAGTCCACGATACTGGCTGACATAATTGAATAACTGTACACAAAATATTGATTTGACTGAGTTTTAATATTTTGTTAGCTCACCAAACGCAAAAAATAGATGAAGAAAAATCGTTCCTAGCCAGCGTATAGCCCTGCTGACTTCAGTAAGCCTTCCAGGCTTCAGAGCCTGTGTTATCTATTTTCAGCGGTTGTTATCGGAAAATAACATACCGTTGGATGGTGCGAAGTGTCTTTAACTACCATGTAATAACATATAAATTCATTATTTGATACAATGCACTTAAAAAAAGCTGTTTTTGTTGATCTAAGTTCGTAGTAGTAAACCACACCTAACATAAAGTGGGACCATATTTTCAATATATTCATAAATAAATAAATAAACAATTAGGACAAAATTTGTCTGAACACTGATTGGTTTGGTCTGAATTAATTTCAGAAGTTCAATACTTTACACTGCATGTGTATATGTAATTTTTTTTATTTTTTTTTAAGAAGTTTAGATCAGGCTGGTGGGAAATAGTTTCAAAGGGATCTGGTTTCATCTGCTGCCTTAGTGACATTTGCTGTTTATTTCAACGACCCGAGATTCCACTGAGCAGCTCTTCATCTTTTTGCACATGCAATGAAAGTACATGTGACGTGAATGAACATCGAACCTCTGGGACCAGTGCTATCTCATGGGCTTAAAACAGATGCCTCTTGGCCCACGCACTCCCAGCTGATGTGGCCCCCGCTGCTCGGATCAGAGATGGTACGCATACAGTTGGCCCCTAATTAGGATACAGAGCCCTGCCTTTCATGCTTTGAGATTTAATGTTCAACCTTTGTATCACATAGTCAAAAGTGTTCCCTCTTGGGGTAATGATATGCCTAAATGACGTCACCCTGACTCAATGATGAATCAACCCATCCTAAACACTAAGTCATCTAATTAGACTGTGGCTGTGACCTAAGAGAGCTGGAACCAGTTACCATGTTTGGAGTGTACAGTAGAGTTTACACACTGGATATTCACAACCGCTGTCTCATCCCTTCAAATACAAGCGTAATTTGTTTATTTATTGGAAATCACCCTCCAATAGAGGGAAAAATAAATATTTAGTTTCATATTACATGGCTGATACAGGAAGAATGTGACATTTATTGAAAATCTATATTTACAATGACGGATGAGGCTCTTTATTTATACGGGTCATAATAATGTACGTATTACAGTAATTTGGGAACTGGAGGGTCCGGGGAATTATACACTATATGACCATAAGTATGAGGACACCCAAACACCACACCCATATGTGCCTGTTTCATTTCAAAAACCACTGGCAGTAAGAAGGTGCTGGTCCTCCCTAAAACTCTTCTGGGAAGGCATTCTACTAACTTTTCCCAAGCTTTTTTGTCAGATGAACCCCCCCCCCAGATTTTAAGAAAAAATGTCAAAAATATAATGACAATTTTGCATGTTCACGGCTCTCTGATGTTGTTTAATGGTCACATGAAAAGTAAAGATAAAATATCTAAACTTTCACAAATTGTTTCAACATTTTTAGACGTGATTTTTTTTGATAGTTCATTTTAAGGTTGTTCACACTTATATTTACAAGGACCAACTAACAATATTTATGTCTTCAATTTTTCACTTGCAAACATTCAAGCTTTTAACGTCAAATCCTTGAGCTTTTATTTTATTGGAAAATCTGGGAAAGTTTTGTGCTCAAAAGTTTTGTGCACAAAATTGCACTATGTTATGCTAACGTAAATAAAAAGTGAATATAGAGCATGTTGCATTTTTCAAATGCACAAGCACTTTCGGAAATGGAAATTGTGAGAAGCAGCATTTACTGTGAACCAAGCTGAAAACACAGTATGCAGTGTTAGCACACGTGTAAATGAACGTAGTGCCACTCTTCGCTTTGAAATATGTAGCAAAAGAGACTATATACTCTTTAATTACAGTAAATCACAACCTTTGATTTGATCATCACGATTTGATAGATTGCTATTTCAGATTTATTTTGGCTGTGCAGCCCTATTTGTTTATTTGATTGTTACACTAAATTTAATTAAGTATAAGCTTTTCATCATATGCCAAACCCCTGAGGATCCATCACGGTCCCCTGTTTGAGAAACCTTACACTAGATATTGGAACATGGCTGTGGGGATCTGCTCCCATTACACAAGGTCAGTGATGTTGGGTGACGAGGATTGGCTTTCTTATTCATCCCAAAGGTGTCCAGGTTTGTTCAGGCCAGTCAAGTTCTTTAAGATTTGGTAAACCATTTCGATTTGAATGTCACTTCATGCTGGAAGCATAGAAATCTCCAGAATGTCCCTGTATAGAGTAGCATTAAGATTTGCCTTTTCGCTAGAAAAGCAGAGTCTAACCAAACCTGTTTAATCTACATGTATGTTATGTATTACATGCCCTTCAAAAGAAAATTAAGCAAAAATTACATTTTGTCATTGTTGATTGTTTCTTTTGTGCTACACAAAACAAGATATGGATTTTGTAGAAAGTCTAAGTAACTCTTTCCATACAAACAAAAGTGAACCGTTTTGACCAATTTTCCCCCCTTTTTCCTGGCACACTAATCTCATTCACACTTAAGTGAACGGTCACTTGAAAATCAACAATGGTGCGTTTTAGCCACCAAATTTGAATATGCGCAATTGCAAATACTGTAAAATTTAAGTCGGATGAAAGTTTGCTCTGTTCCACAGGCAAAGCTATCATATGACTTGTGGAAGTCTTGGACTTGGAATACCTCTTGGTCTCTTGTCTACTTTCATTGTATGGAAAGTTGTATGCTAAACATATCCTTGGTTCCACGGAAGAAAGAAAGTAACACAGGTTTGTAACATGAACATGGGCTATTGCTTTAAAACATAACTTTGTCTATCATAGTTTTTTGGGCACTTTTTGCCCTTAGAGGCCTTCAGTGGACCAAATTATAGTCTCTGGCTCAGACAGCATGCCTACTAACCACCCACTATCCATTCACTGACCATCTGATGCATACGGGACACAAGATTTTTGAAGCTTTTATAATCCATTTCAAATGTATTTATCCCTGTGCAGCATGCAACAACAAAACAAAACCATGTTTGGTCACTTTACATGTTGGTCAAATGATCTCTTCCAGAATAAGATGAATGTAGGACCAGACTTTAGACTGTGAGTCATAATCTGGCAATGCAGACTAACCAAACAACAACTTGTAGTGCTAGTGCTGTGTCTGATATTCACTTCTAATAATAGCTCTCAGTAGGGCTACACAATTAACCAAAATCGTGATTTGGCTTAGTGTGATCATGAAATCACGAAGGCTGTTTTTTTTTTTTAAACGATTTTTAATTATATAACACAGCATGTTAGTATAATATGTACACTGTATATGATGTCACCTGTTGGAGTTTTGGTTCCTTGCCGCTGTCTCCTTTGGCTTGCTTAGTTGGGGACACTTGATATTCAACAATATGTTTTTGATCTGCCTGCATTGACACCATTGTATGTGAACTTAACTGAGCTGGACAATTACATCACTATTTTCTCCAGTGCTGATATACAGATAAATGAACTAAATTAAAAACTATTATTTTTTACAATGGAATGAATCAATACTGAATTTTTTTAAGGTGGACAATGACACCATTTTCTTTAAGAGCTGCTGTGCAGCCAAGAATTATTTGCCAATTATTAGTGTAAAGCTACTTTGACACAATTTGAATTGTAAAAAGCAGTATATAAATAAAGGTGACTTGACTTGGCACAGCGTGCTAGTGAAGTGAAGAGAATATATATATCCCTGATACCAATACTGACACTGATGTCACTATTAAATCGATTTCTTAAATGAATTGGATTTTTTTCTCAATTTTAGCCATTATTTATAGCCATTCAACATTACAGTATAACTGAAAGCCATTACAACATTTAATAATAATCATAATAATGTAAGTGAACTTAAAACAATCTTTACATAAACCAATTATAATAAATGTCACATTTAGCTGTGCCTTTAATAGGTATAGCAGGGTTAAATGTAGTGGTCCAGTGAAGCACTGTATTACTGTATTAATGGCTGAACATGTTTAGCAGTGCCACTCTGGAGACTATATTTATTTAATTTAATCACAGTCTACATGATACGCACTAAGCCATATAGCGATATCGATAGTATTTCGGCAGTTGTGGCCTAATAGTTAGTAACCTGTGGGATGTGGGTCCGAGTCTCAGTACCAGCAGGAAATGTAGGTGGGGAGAATGAATAAACAGCACTCTTTTCCACTCTCATTACCCACAACTGAGGTGCCCTAACCCCCAATCACTCCCTGGGTGCCACAGCAAAAATGGCTGCCCATTGCTTTGGGTGTGAGTTCAATACTCACTGCTGTGTGCGTGCACTTGGATGGGTGAAATGCAGAGCACAAATTCCGAGTATGGGCCGCCATACTTGCCTACACGTCACTTTCACTTTCACTTTATATTGTGCAGCCTAATGAATTCAAAAGTGTATCAGTTCATTTTACAGGAGAATATCAGGAAAGCAGTTCATGATGTTCATGATTTTTTTGACATCACAAAAAGCGCACAAGTAACAAGTAAATCAACTAAAGAATGGTTGAAAACAAAAAAATTACGTGTTTTTGTGAGTCCCAAAAGCACTTAAGCCAATGAGATGCTGTGGTATAACCTAGAGAGGACTGTGCTATCAAGACAACCCAACAATATTCATACACTAAAACAAATTTGTTGGGATAGATGGTCCAAAATTGGTTAAAAATCTTTAAAGCTGCTACACCAACTGTTTGCAAAAAAAAGTCCAAAATGGACACTCAATTTAAACTCCCATTTAAAAAATCTTACGCTGTGGAATGTTCAAATGAGTAAAAGATTATTAAAAGGGGCTATATATAGAATTTAGAAACCATCTCACATGTATCTATGGTTCCCTGACAAAGTGAAGGAGACAGCGTGACTGGTGTCTGAAACACGTGTAAAAAAGCAACAATGTCATTGGCCGACGACATTCTGTGACGTCATTACTTATCCTCTGGGAGGTCCATTTAGGCCTACTTTCTTCAGCCTGCACTGAATGATCACTTATTGTACTCAATGTAAATGTGAAATGTACAATTGTTTGTGTGTTGTTAGTTTAGTCAGATTGTGTTTGTCTGTAATTGTGTGTTAAATTAAATTTAGATCACATTTTATGAGTAATCAATGCAGAAATCCAGGTATCACAAATTTATTCATGCCACAGTATAAGATGAAAACAAACTGCATTCATGTCAAATATACACTGACAGCACACTTCAGGACAACTGAGAGAGAATCCAGGAGAACTGTTAGTCCCGATGACTGGCTTGAAATGCCTGTGGATTACACTGTATTCTATCTTGAGGAGCCCTCATTTCCTTTCTGCGTATGTCCTTATTCTATAACGTTGCTCCTTTTTTTTTCTTTTCTTTTTTAGATTAGTTCTGCATAGTCTCAGATCCCCCCAGACATTTTAATTGCGTCATTCAAGTTTTTTTTTCTTCTTTTTTTAGTTCTGCTTTGAGTAAAAGAGTAATGCTTCTTCAGAGAGGGGCCAAGGATGTCAGTTATTCATTGCGACATCTGATCTTACTTTACGGTGTCATAATGTGTAATATTCAACATTCAGCTCTGATATTATGGCTTAAATTTGATTATAGACAGTAGAGACATGGCCCTAACCAAAGTTAAGAGACTACTGAATGATCTACCAAGATTTCTAGTATTGTAGTGACTCAGTGTTACTCATATATAATATTTTAAATATATATATATATATATATATATATATATAATTTATTTATATAATTCATATATAAATAATTTGAAAATATTTCAATAGGCAATGAAATACAGTTTTATTTTTTTAGGAATGTTTTTTTTAGGTTTATCAAACTTGAGACTGTGGGTGAGCTGTTTTAATTTCTAGCTGTTGATGAGCTGATGAGCTATTTTTTAATTTCAACAGCAAAAAAGCAGCAGTAGACAAACTCTTTGTAAACAAACTTTGTGTTGGCTTGAGAAAGCCAATCCTAAAAGTTTGCAGTAGTTTAAAAAGCTTGAAATTTGAAAGTTTTCAGTTTTAAATAGATTTAACACTTTGATGTTTTAAGTCTATGACGCACACAGATGCTAACATGCATGTGCATTTAGCACATTGTTAACATATTTTTAGCATGTCTTAACATGCTGTTAGCATGATTTAAAACATTGGTAGCATATTTTAGCATGTTGCTAGCATTTTACTAGCATGATTTAGCATTTCTAACATGTTACTAGCATGAATTGACACATTGCTTATATGTTTCAGCATATTGTTAACAATTTAACTTGCTTCTAGCTCGATTTAGCTCACTGTTAGCATGGTTTTAACATGATTGTTTAGAAATATTAGATAAAATGGAAACTTTACATACGTTTAAAGCAGCGGTCCCCAACCTTTTTTGCGCCACGGACCGGTTTAATATCAGACAATATTTTCACGGACCGGCCTTTAAGGTGTGGCGGATAAAAACAACAAAATAAAATGATACGACCAGCATAAAAACTGGGGTATTTTTTAAATATTATAATAAACGTGAATCCAATGTGTAGGCTTACTCGCAACTTTATTAGCAGCGTCCTCGTAACATCGCGCCAACAACATAACATGAGTAACATCCTCTCTGCCCCCTAACGCTCTCTGGCGGGCTTGGGTCGTGTAAATCACCTGTTGCGATAAATCCATATTTCAAGTAGGACTCCTGGTATTGTCTGTTAAATGCAGCTTTCTTTTTCTTGGAAATCGTAGGCTCTTCTTCTGTCTCCTCACTGGGCCGTTTCCCCTTTGCAAAGAAGCTTTCCAGAGACGTTTGTTTTTTTACTCATTTTGCTAGCTTGTGTGTTTATTTTTAGCGGTAACGTATCACGTGACCTAAACAAGCGTTGCTATGCGCCAAGAGTGAGTCATAGACGGATGTAACGGAGAGAATTTGAAGTTGAGATGCTGACTCGCGATCTTCGCAGTAGTGAACGCGCCAGAGAGAAATGCACATTTCATACACACATGCACATTTCATACTACATAAGTCAGTTTTTTTTTTTTTTTTTTTTGAATAAGTTATTTATTCTTTCTGTGCGGCCCGGTACCAAATGACCCACGGACCGGTACCGGTCCGCGGCCCGGGGGTTGGGGACCTCTGGTTTAAAGGACTTCAGTTTGTTTATATTTTTGACAGTTGGAGTTTAAAGGTGCTGTGTATAAGAATTTTCACATATTAATATCTTTTTTTTACTGACAATGTTTTAACAGCTATTAAAACTTACAAAATGAGACCTTCTCTCGTTCTCCCAATCAAACACACCTGATTCAGATCATCAGCTCCATTAGTAGAGACTCCAAAACCTGAAATGGGTGTGTGTCAGACAAAGGAAAGATATAAGATATGCAGTGCTGGGGGGCCTCAAGGAACATGGTTGGATACTGGTGTCCATTTATACTCAATGGTCGTACCAGTAATGACATCACAGAATGTCGTCGGCCAATTTTTTGCTTTTTTACACGTGTTTCAGACACCAGTCACGCTGTCTCATTCACCTTGTCGGGGAAGCATAGATACATGTGAGATGGTTTCTAAATTCTATTTATACCCCCTTTTAATAATCTTTTACTCATTTGAACATTGCACAGCATAAGATTTTTAAATGGGAGTTTAAATTGAGTGTCCATTTTAGACTTTTATGCTAATTCATCACATCAAATAACTTTTAACAATAAAAATGTGCAATATGTATATAAAATATATTTTAGGTTTAATTATATATTGCATTTTACTAACTGTAAAATAAACTACATTTATTAAAAAAATTAAATCAGTACACTCAAGTGTTAGATAAAAGTGTACAAGTTAACTTTTAATTGTAAATCTTATATATTAAATTATTATAAATAATTAACATTTATTTATGCACCTAACCATAAGTAATTTCTGTATTAAAGAAGTTACTCTCAGAACAATTCAAATCTGAAATCCCATCCAAATGCAAACTATGTTCATGTGAATCCATCCATCCACCAACTGCTACTACAGACCACTGCTCAGTACAAAATGAACAAAGAGCTGATCACTCAGGACATGTTTTTGAGTTCAAAAAAGGCTACACGAAGCACAACAGCAAGGATCAAAATCCAAGGGTTTTAAGATGCATTTTAAAGCCATTTTTATTAGCTTTAAAATAGCCTTAGTCTTCAAAACAAAATGCTCATGACGCAAGACACTGAAAAAACAGCAATGTATGGCGCAATGGCCAAGTACCTGACAAACGTCTTCATAGATCATAAATTAAAAAATATAATTGACAGACTGGGTCTTTTTGACAGACTGAAACTTTCCAAAGTTAGAAACAAACAATTTTTCCTGAATTTAGGTGGCTGCTCATGGTTAATGTTTAACCAAAGATCATGGCACATTCAGACTCTGCTGGAGGACTTACAGAAAAGCACATGACTTCATACGCACGTCGCACACTATAAAGAAAACTATCTTATCGCTGAAGAATCCAGATGTTTGCTTACAGCATGATAACATGTGTGCCAAACAATAAATAAATGCGTAAAACCATAAAAGATTACATTTAAAATGACAGATAGTCTAATCCTTTAGCGCTGTGTGACTGCTGGCCGTCTGAGCGTCTCTATTCCCCCCACACGACGCAAGAGATGTAAAAATAAAACACTCGGTACAATAAATCCTGCCAGAAACAGCATCTTTCTCCATCCATTCGCCCACATAATTCAAACTAAGCTGACAGACCTGTTTACAAAGCATTGTCTCCATTATTTGGGGAATGATGTGTGGAAAAACAGGAGTGAAAAGAAGGAACTACTTCATTGGAGTCATAATATATTCCTTTTTAAAGGGTGAGGAGGAGGTTACAGTAGGGTGATAAGACATCCTCATAAAATCTTATGAGCCATGTACCACATCCAGACTGAGTTACAGATGGCCCACTGTCTTGAATAAGTTTTAGCTTTGGTTTGATTGCTGTATATGAACATTTTTAAGGACTCAATACAATAACAACAGGCCAGATTCGTACTCTGGTCGCCCGTTTATCTAAGACTTATCGCAATTTTTTTCACCTAGTCATCCTAGTTTTGTGAGGCCTATAAATTTGTGGGGTCAGCCTCTCGGTGCTGGTTTCCAAAGAGTCAGGGAGCTCTCAAAACCGTACAGTGACCAAAAACAGCAGAGAGCAAAACTCAAGGAACGCCTGAGAGAGACGAGCTGGTTTATTGTGAACTGCTCTCTTCCTGGAGTGGTGTCAAGGGCAGACTGCCAAGGTTCTACTTTTCACTTGCCTGACATGATTGAGGCGGGTGGGTGCGTGACGAAGGTGTGTGTATGTGTGTGTGGGGGGGACTGCGTCACCTGGGACTCCCCTGGCAGAGGTGGGAAGAACTAAGGAAAAGTTTCATAGATAGATAGATAGATAGATCATTAAAACAAACAAGCAAAAAATGTAAAAACATTTTCATACCATTTTTACATATGAAGATGGAGGTTTTGTCTGATTTATCTCACTTCAAGGTAATACACACACACACACACACACACACACAGGGGGTATATATGCATGGGGACTTTCCGGAGACATAATGATTTTTATACTGTACAAACCGCATATTCTATCCCGGTACACTAAACCTATCCCCAAACCTACCCATCACAGAAAACATTCTGAATTTTTACATTTTCAAAAAACTTCACATAGTATGATTTATACTCTACCAAACATGTCCCCACAAAGACAAGGATTTTGGATATTGCCATAGGGTTTACCAGGACCACACACACAGGCACACTCCAGGAAACAAATGCATATAGTAGATTTACAGTAACATGACACACACAGTGACTTTCATGGAAAAGTAATTTGCATTATTTCCACTCTTGTGGATGTGGTCATTAGTAGGAAAGGGTACCAGCAATAAATGGCCGGCTGAGATTGAGATAAGCCACCGTTGTATCTGTGTGCTCCCCAAACTAGAGTCCTTTACACCATATTCACAAGACCTTGCTCTTTATAAAACCCCAGCCAAGTTATTCATACTGAAATGTTGTCACTCTAAATCAACCTCTAATCTATGTGTGGTTTGTATCCAAACTCTTGTGATTAGGAAGCTCTGAGAGGTACAGTGGAGAAAGTTTCCCATCACATACGGAGTGAGAAATTAACTTTTTTGCCCTCAGTAGCAGTGAATGCTGATTTTTTTTTTTTTTACCATCTATTCAAATATATAATTATCAGCATATATGAGAAATCAAATGAAGAAATAATCCTAATGAATGTGAGTTACATTCACACTTCCTTCTAAGTTAATAGTTTAAAGTTGTTTTTTTTTTGACTTGGGTCAACCTCTAAAGCTGTTGTGCAAGCTTTCCTGTTCTATGTCTCTTTTAAAATGTTAAAAAGAAAACACCCCACTCTGGTTACAATGCATAAACAAGAACAACATGCCTAAGTGTCGAAAACATGACCTTTAAACGTCTGTCACCACAGAATGAAACAGGTCAATATTTTAACTTCACTGTGATTGATGTGTAGATAAAACTACAAGACACACTGTGATGTCTCTGAAATAATACTCTAAAATAATACTACTAATAATACTAATTCTACTGCTGAAAATAACAAAAAATGTGTTAAGGTCTGATAAGCTGCTGAACTCGTGAATATTAATTACGTTGTCTGCGCTCACTCGAACTGATTCGCTGAAATCAAAACGGACACTATTAATAAAAGCGCTATCCAATGAGACTGCAGCTTGCGGATTATTCCCGTTCACTAAGGAACCAGCAGTGGCTTCTGCTTCAAAGCATAATAATTTGGAACAAACTCAAGTCATTTTGACAGGAAAAAAATCATTTGCATGTAGAGCTTCAATTCTACCTGGTATTTAACAATGAACTTCATCTCCAGCGCTGCTCTGAAAGTGACTTAAAAAACAATTCCACAACTTCATTTGATAAAACAGAACAAAAAACTCAAATGTCTTCACTACAGCCTGCCAAAACAAAATTTTAACTTGAAATTATGAAAGAAATATAGCAGAATGTTCTTCACAAAGTAATATTAGCAATAATGAAAATACAATTCATTAAAATTTCTCTAAGAATTATCACATGATTTTTGTCCATGTATTAATTTAAACTATAAACCTCTGTTGTGCAGCACAATATTTGACAAAACAAAATACATAAAAAGAATTTAATTTGATTATATTAATTAAATTGTTTTATGCATTTCAACAGTTTCAGATTAATGAATTAGATTAAATCATAAAACACACAACAGATAATTTCTGAAAAATTACATTTTTATTTTTTTTACTTTTATCGTTAACACCTTAATAAATTATTCAATTGTAAAAGTTTAATGAATTCAACTCATCAACTAGACATCATTCTTTTTATTGTTCAAATGTAATTAAACCATTAAAAGGAAATGGTAAACATGGAATTTGGGAAAAACATTCATGAATTTAATAGAGCAACATGTGCACAACTACCATAGCCGATTCATGTATGATAAAAGGTGTTCTGAGTGAATGTTTAGATTGTTGCTGCAAGTTGCTACAGGGTGTTCTGAGTAGTTGTTTACTGCCCCAAGTCAAAAGAGCCCACCCACAAGTCTGGTCTCTAGACATGGCTCAGGTCCTTCAATGCAGGTCCATGGATTTTACCTATCATCTGATCATAAGCATGGCAAAAAACATGATGAAAAAACAAGCATGAAAACAAAACAAAACAAAATAACACAGGCCTGATTTTCTTAAGTAATAATCACACTTCGCAACAAGCCATATTATTTGAGCAATCACTCATGCCTGTTGCAAAAATAGTGTGGGACAAGTTATGCACCAGACTTTAAAGCGGCCCTATTATGCTGTTTTTCGAAAATGACCTTTCATGCCGTGTGTAATAATGTGTGTGAATGTGAAAGGTCTGCAAAATATATGTACATATATGTAAATAGGGTCTGCAAAAGGTCTGCAAAAAATATGTACATAATATATGTTCACTGTACAGTAAGAGAAATATATAAGATAGGATTTAGTTGATATAGGGTTGGGAAATGACAATCTTTTCTAATGCAGAACTGGTTTCTCTTTCACCATAGCAAAAGAAATCATGTTTTAGTTAATTGTAGAATGTAGAGGAAACGGAATCATTAAAAGTGCAGTAAGAGATTTCTGAGAAATGCATTTGAGAATTTAAGTCAACACCTAAACCAACAATTTTCTGAATACTCGCAAGAAGGGTTACGATCAGGCAAGAGCTAGGAACATTGGAAAAGCTTTCCAGTACTGGAGATACGTTAGAGAGCGGGAAGGCCTGAAAATGGACATTGAGGTTTCTTTAGTCCTGCTCGGTTGGGCAACCTGTAAAAAAAGAAAAATCAAACCACAGCCCATTTGATTTAAAATATCAACAGTGTTTCTCAGAAATTGCTTATTGCATCTTTAAGTGGAATCGGAACCAGAATTGTTAAATTTCTCACGACTCTCATCCGTACTTCCTGTATGCCTCTGTTTAAGCGATGGGGGATGAGTGTTTGATCTGTCAGCACTGCTCTCGCAGGAGGCCAAAGATGCCGATTTTTGCCCGACACATCTGGAGAATTCCTGTTTCCAGCAGAGCAATGAGACCAAAGAAAAGCTCTGATGAGAACAGCAGACTCACAATCTGCTTTTGGAGATCCCTAACACAAGGTCATAAAGGAGCTCTGGAGTTCAGTGTCATCAGAAGAACAGGGTGCTGAGTAACAGAGAGACTGTGCCCATCCCATGGAAACTTTATATGATGACCCATGAGTCTATCAAATGAGACTCCTTCTTAGTTTTCCACATTTCACACTTCTAGTATCATCATAATGTAGCTGAAATATTAATGCAAGTATGTTCTGCAGACCATTTTTTGCTAAAATTGCTTCGGTGAACTTTTTTTAGGTATCAAAACTGGATACTGTTTGAGTGATGAAAAAAAAAAAAAACTTTAACTGATGATGCCTAAATCAAGCCACAAACAATGCAAAATTAGAAGACATAAGCAAGCACTATTTTAGCAGTCAACTAGTTAATGCTATCGAACAAATCTGTGCCAAGTAAACTAGATCTGGACAGTGGCAAGTCCTCATTCAACTAAATAATACAAAACCACATACTACTCATTATCAGAGTGATAAGCATTAGCGTGGTAGTTTACTCAGACACAATGTTGTATTATCAATAATCGTCTGACTGACTGCAAGTCGAGAATTCCATGGGGAAAAGTAAAGGAGGAAAAGCACAGCGAGGGGGCAGAGGTGTATGATTAAAGAGGATGTGCAGGATACTACATTACAATCAGCCTTCAAGTTTTAAATAATTCAAATTATGTATATGGTAACTAATGTTCAATGAATAAGAAAGCCTATATGCAGATGTACCGTATCTATCCACTGTATCCTACCTCATCAGACAATGGTTTTCAGGAAAACATCAAAACGCATGCAACTTGTACTTGCATTATGAATTGCAGAGTGACACATTTCGGAACGTAGCAACTAACAAAATCGAGCTTGTGTAGCTAGAGGCGTTTGAGTTCATGAACTTGTATTCCCTTGAGAAAAAGAAATACACTTTATTTCGGAAATAATATACTTTATTATACATACTCAAGTATTGTTCATTCAGTTTTTGTTCAGTATTGTTCTTGTTAACTAATAACACCTTATTATGAAGTTATCAAATTAGTTTAAGTCCATACAAATGCAATTAGTTGAACTTAAGAGTGCTTTTTAAACCCCTTTAATTTAATTTACTAATTTAATAATTACATGTTTTGTCTTTGGAATATAGCTTAAGTACACTATGAATGTCCTCACAAGCATTTATGAAATATATTTTAATGTCATTTCCACTGAAACTTGTATGTCATGTGTTTAAATTATATATATATATATATATATATATATATATATATGTATGCATTCATACATATATCCCCAGTTTCACAGACAAGGCTTAAGCTTGTCCTAGACTAAAATGCATGTTTAAGCTGTTATAACTGAAAGCAACTTGTGCTGACATATCTTTTTGTCAGCGCCATTGTTTTGTCTCGCGATGCACACTAGTAATGTGTTTTTCTAGTGTATGTTTATAGAAGCTACTTAAATATCATAATTGAACTAAGGACTAATCCTGGTTTAGGCTAAGCCCTGTTTGTAAAACCATATACTTTTTTAAACCATGATTTAAAATCTACATTAAAGTAAAGTTTGTAATTTGACATTATTACAAAGCGCACTTTTAAAAAATACTCACTCTCACGTTCTTCTACACCCGTTCAGAACACAAATTAAGATATTTGTCATGAAATCTGATTGCTCAGTGAGGCCTGCATGGACAGTAAGTTAATTTACACTTTCAATGCCCAGAAAGATACTAAAACATATTTAAAACAGTTCATGTGAGTACAGTGGATCAACCTTAATGTTATGAAGTGACGAGAATACTTTTTGTGTGCCAAAAAAACCCCAAAATAACAATTTTATTCAACAATATCTAGAGATGGGTGATTTCAAAACACTGAAGCTTCGAAGCTTTACCAATCTTTTGTTTCAAATCATTAGTCAGGAGGGTGAAAGTCAAATGATTTCAGTAAATAAGGCTTCTTTATGTCATAAGTGTTTTGAAATTTCAATGGTTTGCATGTCTTTGGCAGTTTGATTCACGCTCCGAGCCACTGATTCGAAACAAAAGATTCGTAAAGCTTCAAACCACTGTAGTCACATGAACTGTTTTAAATATGTTTTAGTACCTTTCTGAGCATTAAAAGTGTAAATTATCTTGCTGTCAATGCAGGCCTCACTAAGCCATCTTATTTGATCAAAAACATCTTGATTTGTGTTCCGAAGATGAACAAAGGTCTTGTGGGTGTGAAAGGGGTAAGTAATTAATGACAGAATTTTCATTTTGTTTGGGTGAAGTTTTTTTTATAAATATACTTTTAAAGTTTGAAGTACACTGCAAGTGCACAGGCCAGAGAGAAACTTGCATCACCCGCATGACAATATATGCCATGACTAATGGGCTTTGGGATGTGCCAAAACTGAAGTCAGTGGCACTGTTTGTGAATGAAGGCATGTCCTGGAAAGTTCCAATTCCACATCTAATGATCTAATGTGTTGTTCTAATGATAAAACAAATTCCAGTGAGCTATATACATGACCAAACAAATATGTAATATTTACAATGTTTTATTTTGCAGTCGAAGTGGAAGAAAAAAAAAGGCATTTATAAATTTAATTTTCAGCTGCTACATCAGACACCATTTTTATTCTTCTTTCCACCAACCAGCGAACAGCGCGAATAGGATTGTGGGACATCTTAGGCAGCAAGAACTCCTCTACTTCCTTCAAAAATGATTGATGAAGGCCGGACAGTAAACAGGACATTTTGCAAACATGTTAATGCCTTTCTACCTCCATACGGTAAATAAAGAAAGAAAAGATACATTTGAAAACTTTGTAATTGTTCAATTGTCCACTGGCCTTTTAATGAGTTTTTCAAAAGTGTGTCTTGCCATTTTGTACGCCTGGAAGAGTGCTGAATGTACATCACGTGTGGCAGTTTCATTGACTCATATGTAGTGAAAGGCCATTTAAGGGGGGAATTCACTGGGATGATTAAATGACATCCAGCTGGGGGAGGAAGTGTCTTCGATGAGCGTTTCCTGCATGACAATGCAGCGTTCTTCATTGAGTTAAGCACTCTGTAGATGGCCTGTCAGATCATATTAGTGTTGACCTGGAGTAGCCTCAAAAACGGCCTCTGTGGAGAGGTCCATCACACACACTAGGACAGAGCTGATATAAAACAACACCACACCACCGGTAGCATGACTTGTCCCAGACATTCTGATAAAAGCCGTCGTAATACTGAACAACTTTTTCCAGATGTAATCTGTGAAATGACATCTTGCTACATAGGCCTACTTTCAAATTAAATTTGGAACCAAATTAAATAACATGCTTTGTGTTAGTTTGGCTTCATTCAGCACATTATTTAAAATCTCATGAAACCCTAAAACACATTTTTTGAGATGTTAACAGATATGTACAGGTTGTACATTAATGAAAACAACAATAACACTCATTATGTTCATTATTAAGAGAAAAGTGGATGTTTTTTAATTTTTCATAACTATTTCATTCTTCCGGTTTAAAAAGCAGAGTTGAAACAACGCCATGAAAAGTATACACGGTAATCCAGAGTGGTGATTGGCTACAAGTATGTGTCCACGTCATCAGTTTCTGAGCATTTCTCTGCATTTATTCATGAGAATGAACCGTTTTAATCCAATCACTGAGCTGTAGTATGCATGAGATCGCATTACAGCGGATAATTCAAAAGTCACGAAAGACCATTTCAGCGCTGTTCCTTCACCTCTGCCTCTTCAGTTTTGTGTTTGGATACATGTGTTGTAAGTGTATGTTTCCTCAGCACAGTCGCACAAAAATGTTGTTTGCATTTTTCCCGTGATGCGGTCAGAGCTGGAGTTTGACTACCAACACACGGAAAATACGACTGTAAGATATTTAATGTTACTATATGCACTTGGTAATAAAATGATTTTGGATATAATGCAGGCATCCTTAAAAAAAACAACACAAAATTCCAACCTCCAAAGTCACCCTCAGGAAGAATTACAAGGAATTTAAACTTATAAATAATGCACTCAACACTGATTTGTAAGTATTTCTGACTATTTCATTTAAAAGAACTGGCTCATTCAATTCTATTCTCTCATTCAGATTCATTGGTAACACTTTACAATAAGGTTCTATTTGTTAACATGAGTTAGCTACATTAGTTAACACGATCTAACAATGAAAAACACTTCAAAATCAAAAGTTGTATCTGTTAATATTATTTAATTGACCTGAGCTAACATTAATGAACAATGAAGAGTTATATTTAACTAATATTAAAGGATTAGTTCACTTTCAAATGAAAATTATCCCAAGCTTTACTCACACTCAAGCAAGCCTAGGTGTATATGACTTTCTTTTTTCTGACAAAGACAATCGGAGAAACATTAATAAAAATCCTGACGCATCCAAGCTTGAAAATGGCAGTAATTTGCTACCAAACGAGTATGAGCTGAAGAAAGTGTCTCCATCAAATTCAGTTCATTGTTAGTTAATGTATGAAATTGTGAAATACTCTATTGTGACTAGTCACCATTAATTTAAATATTGGTTTATGTGATTTCAAATTCACGATTCAAAATTTTAATAAAAAATACAAATGCCAAGTAGAAATCAATGCTGAATTTCCATTGTTTACATGTGGTGATCTGCTGATATCAGCAGCCTTACAGACAGCAGCAGGAAGCCCAGACTCAGCACTGTCTCTGAGAGATACAATGACACACCAGCCGCAAGCTTCCTTCAACACGCCAAACATCTTCCCCACTACACTGCTCTACTCCTGGAGTCTTACCACTGAGCACATATTGCAAAAACACTAGTGTAAAATAATAATATATATATATTTTTAAATAGTCTTTATATTCCATTATTACTGATTGATATTGGTTTGGAATGTTTTGCTGGGATTCTCCATTAACATTTAGTTAAGCAGCTAAATCATGCGGCCTGTGTTATGTCCCAGTCCCAGCCCCCTTTCTCTCCCTCCACCTTGCTGTTGGTCTAGACTATCCTGTTTAATAAAAACAAACGCGCTCATAAAAATGAGTAGAGAAACTGATAATAAAACTAAATTGCCTATATAGTTAGCATAGCAAAATAAATAGGATTCCCGCATTTTTTGTTGCTGGTGTCAAAGGCCAAGCGTCCAATCAAAATCAATACAATATTTTGATGCAAATGATTCTCTCATTTGTGATCAAGTCAAATTAGGCAGATACTGTGCTTGGAAAGAAACCATGAACAAAACTACACAGAGTAAAGGAAAATATGACCCGGACTATATTAAATACTGCTTCACTTACAGCGTGAATAAACATGGTTTGTGCAGACCACAATGTGTTATGTGCTGCGAATTATCATCTGCCGACAACATCGTAATTCATGAGACATATTTTTAATGACAAAGTAAAACTAAAATATAAGTGTTCTTATTAAACCTATGTCTTGTTTATACATCTGCATATTGATAAGTCTGTGCATTTTAATCTCAGTGTGTTTTTTAATTATTTTTGTATACCAAACAATTTTGATAAATTCAAGAAAATCAGCAACACTTGATTCACAATTAAGAAATCTAGATACTGAAGCAAAACTATTTTTTTTGTATTAAAAAGGTCGTAGTTTAATAACTAAGTTTTCAGTAGCAATAAAATTCAACAAGTGGAAAATATGCTGATAAAGTCCCTAAAAACACCTTTACACCTTTTTAAAAAAAAAAAAAACATTTACCTCTTGTTAGATGGAACCTAAAATATAGTAATATATCAATCTCCATCAATAATGGAGAAATCTCCTTAGCCAAGAGAAACACCTGAGTGATTAATGCAATCAATTTAACAAATAATGAAAAAACCCCAAAAAATAACATGAATAATTAATATAATATAATGTGGCTAAGTCAACATACTATATGTAAAGTTGCATAGTAAATGCCGTACCAAAAGAGTTATCATTCTGGCCTTTTATGTCTGTTGTTATTTGCAGGAACACGCTCTGAAGTACGAATATGATTTTGGATGTATCCTCCGAGACTGCGATGAAACAAACCTTGCCTATGAGAAAACATCATAAGCAGGCATTTCATTTCAAGATATTGTAACCTCAGCAAAGTCATTGTTGCTTACCTGTGTGTCATTAGTACCACAGCAGGCAGCTTACGCTGTGCTCTCGTGTCAGTTGGTTCAATACTAATTCTGTCACAGTATTCATCAGAGGAGGTCACCACAACAACATCTCGACACTGATGTCCTACACTTTGAGCTACTATGCACTGTGGAAAATAATTCCAATGATTTATCTGCATGAAACAGGTCCACTTTTTAGTCTCTGCAATTCTTGGCTTGTCCTGCATTAGATTAGTCCAAAAAAAAAAAAAATGACACTGGCTAATTAACATTCCAGTAGACAACAGTTGACTTGTGTCTTGTGTATCCTCTCTGTGCATTTTAAATGAAAGAGGAAATCACAAAAACAAGTTCACTGCCACACTTATTTAATCACACATGTATGTTCCCACCCAGCTACTGCACTAAAAACTTAATACAAACACAAATAACATGTGATGACAGACAGTAATGGACAACTTACTGTAATTGACATAATCATTCACGCTATCTTGCAGCCGTTGCGCAAATTTTGGCACCCAAACTTCACGTTGGAAAATAAAGCAAACCAAAAGTTTCCCAGTATGCAGTGCAAGAGCGCAATAAAAACGACACATTTTACAACACCCTTAGTTACTAGTGCGCAAGGAAAACAATAAGTATACCTACTTGAGCCAAGGAAACAGTCCGTAAATCTTCGGAAACAGCCTGTGGAAGGCGGACCATCTTCCATGTCTGACCGCAAGCGAGTAATGATAACTCTTGATATGATATGCGTCTAGTTTAATGTCGACCCGCTGCTATAAATGAAACGATCCGACCCCTGAAACGCCGGATGACATCAAAGCGCGTCAAATCTAAAAGCCTCTATTGAGCGCTGTGTTTTACGCGTCCCGTACGCGCACTGATATGTCTAAGTCCAGTATGTAGACGCGCCCCGTCCTCTCCTCCTAGTATAATGTTGAAAAATGAAGCCAAGAATCGAGTGGAGCCGGAGAACGGTACTGAGAGCGGCGGCGTTCGCGTATCTCCTCCCCGGCTGCGCCGCACTCAGGCGCAACTGCTCTGCTCCGGACTGCTGTAGTGTGTTTTCCCACTGCTCGGGGGCGAATGGGGGCGTCATTTCTCAGGGTTGGACATCTTCTTATGTTATAGTGTCGAGGCAGGACGTTGGGGAATTAATATGAAAGCAGGACAAATGAGTGTTTATCAGTGCTGCCTTCCACTAGAGGCCATTCTTCGCTATAAAGACATGTTGGTGGATCTCGGGTACATACAGTTCGGATTTGTCTCTTTAGCTTCTAGATCACACAGTCACAGTGAGTATTTTAACACACGCAAGACTGTTTGTGCGTAAAAATCACGCTGTCAAAAGCCATAAACGATTGCATATAATGTGACGAGGCAGACAGCAGAATTGGAGAAATCAACTGTTAGCTGCTGCGGACTGACGCGCTCTGACGTCAGCACGCGTCAATGATTCTCTCTCTCTCGCTCTCTCTCTCTGTGTGTGTGTGTGTGTTAGAGAGAGAGAGAGCGCGCGCACTCGTATGTGCTGTGTGTGTTGAGATAAATCAGTTTTTTTGTTTTGGTACAGCTTACTAATGACAAACTACTCTTGCAGGAACGACGTTTTTCGCCTAAAAAGAGATATATAACAGTACCATCAGATATAGTATTATTTCTGTGCAAACCATCGTCTGCAAAATAATAATAATAACATTTTTTATATATTCTCAAGCTATTATCTTAGCTAATAAAGCAAACGTTACAAAAATTTAATGAAGGGGAACAAAGATAGGAAAGGGACAAGGAAAAATAGGCCAAGACAACAAACGGGGAAGAGGTTGAATAAATGTTGTATAAAATAGAAATAAGATGATGTTTGTTATCCAATTTTTAATTACATTTACAATTAAATGTTATTGTATTAAAAATGTTTCTCTTATGGCCTGTACTCATACTACATTATATTTTATTTGGTTTTATGATCATTACCCATTTATTGTCCAAATTTATCACAACCAACACCGTGTCAATACCAGCACTAACAATAATTAAACTCCATCATGGTATAATAGCCTTTTGAATATACACACTATATAGGTAAAAAATCTATACATTTCTTAAATGCTGATTTTTTCTGTAGCCTGAAACACCTGAAGATGTGTAGCTTTAAATGCTTCAGACCGAAAGAAGAAACATAATGTGAGATAACTATGCTACAATATGACAACCAATACACACAACTGGTTTTCATTTGCCAAAATTATGCAAAAAATAAATAATGATACAAAATCTGTTTTCACTGGTACTCATTTTGAGTCAATAATGCACTTTCACCTTCACCTTTGATAAGTTTCAGTTTGTTGCTTCAGTATAGCGTGCACAAGTTTGCAGCTCAGTTCTATGTAATTATTACAGGAGTTGGGTTTCTTTTCCAGAATCCTTTTTTACCCTGAGGTTTATTCAAAGGATTTCCTGTATCATTTTGACGTCCCATTGACGTCTGTTGGGCCCCACACTTTCCAAAACTTAGAAATATTTCTTCATCTGGTGACTGAGCATTCAGACTTTTGAGTCAGTGGAGAAAATAAGAGCTTGCATCTGGTAAGAGTACATCTGGTAAGAACTGTGCATGGTCAGACATTAATCTATTAGACTTACAGTTAATTCATTTAAAACATTAGAGAAACTAGTTTGAGAACACACAAGTGTTTTTGTGAATAACTAAGACAATCATTGCTTTTCGGTTGCTTTCCGGATTGTATATCAATGTGAACATTGGAGCAGTTTCACATGGAGTTCTCCCAAGTTCCTAACAAGTCTGCAAGAACTGAATGTCTTTTTGAAGTCACTGTGGGATGGAATACAGTAACATGCTCATTTGCAATGTGATGATTGATCTGTGACTGGCCAACCATCCAGGGGTGAGTTTCCCAATCATTAGCCAACTGTGGTCGCAAGTTCTGTCGTTACCAACATAAATCAATGATTCGGTCTTTCTCGAAACCATAGTTCCAACGAGCATTCGCTAACAGCATTGTAAACTTGTGTGATTGGAATTACAGCTCTCGTCCTGTGGTTAGAAGCATAGTTTCTTGTTATTATGACATGTGAACTTACATAGATCAAGCTCTTGGGCACAATAAGCAAGCAGTACATTCTATATCTTTCATTCCATTTAAAGGGGCTACATGAATGAGTCGAAACCCCTCATTATAAGCCACATCAGTGGCCGTTAAGTGAACTGCAGCCAGCAACTTATGAGCTCGCACTTGTGCATACATAACATACAAGAGTGTTGCCAGATTGAGTGGTTTTGAATTGTGTGGGTCAAAATTGGTTTTGGTTGAGTGGTCAAAATTTGGAGTGGTTTGAGATCAGTTTGAGCGGTTTTCAAAAATTTAAATTGTATAGGCTAATTGGTTACAAACGTAACCTAAATGTGCATCTACTCCATCCAGTCAGTCATCATGACGTTACAAAACACACTGCAGAGTCAGCTGGTGTTGGTGTTGACATCCCCGACAAGCCCCCTTTTGGCCGATCACAAGCGATAGCAGACAGACGTGATGATTCATGAGTGAAAGGTTTTTAGCCAGTCAAGTCAAGTCACTTTTATTTATATAGCGCTTTTTAAAATGCAAATTGTGTCAAAGCAGCTTTACAATAATAATTGGCAAATCATTTTTGGCTGCTCTTAAACAAAATGGTGTCATTGTCCAGGTTAAATCAATTCAGTATTGATTTAATATATAGTATTGATTGATATTAAAAAAAAAAACAATAGTTATTAATTTAGTTAATTTATCTGTATATCAGAACTGGAGAAAACAGTGATGTAATCGTCCAGCTCAGTTTAGTTTGCATATAATGGTGTCAATGCAGGCAGATCAAAAAAATTGTTGAATATCAAGCAAGCCAAAGGCGGCAGCGGCAAGGAACCCAAACTCCAACAGCTTAAAAAAATGGAGAAAAAAACCTTGGGAGAAACCAAGCTCAGTTCTCCTCTGGCCAACAGCGAACAGTGCTTGATTGATTGAGGCAGAGTTACGGGTCATAAATCCAATTTGGGATCGCAACAGTCAAAATATTTAATCCAGTTCGATCTAGTTCTAGATCAAGATCATATTCATCACGCCGGTATGGGACAGTTTGTTGGGGATCTGTGCCACTGGCTGTCATGTCGGTAAGGCCTTCACTAGGGATGATCTAGTTGACACAGTCTCTGCTGACACTTCAGGGTTGTGTTTTGGTTGTGTCTAGGCGCAGGTCTTCCATCTGACCTGGATACGCCCCGGATCTGGCTGGTTATGGTAAACCTCGGGATAAGCAGAGAGACTAATATTAGCGTAGACGCCATTCTTCTTCTGATGTAACGAGTACATCGGGTGTTATAGGAAGTGTTCCCAGTTCCGGCTGACCTAATCTATGCATCCTAACAATCCTTTAACGGATATGAAAATATAAATTGATAAAGTGTTATGTGTATGCCAGGTTAAAGAGATGCGTTTTTAGTATAGATTTAAACTGACAGAGTGTGTCTGCTTCCCAAACAATGCTAGGAAGATTGTTCCAGAGTTTAGGTGCCAAATAGGAAAAGGACCTAAATAAAAAAATTAGCAAGATTTTAAAATCTATACAATGTTTAATAGGGAGCCAATGCAGTGTTGACAGAACCACGCTAATATGGTCATATTTCCTGATTCTAGTAAGGAAACTACGCAGCTGCGTAGTTTGTTAATCAAGCGAGCAGGACAACCACCCAGTAGAACGTTACAGTAATCTACCCGAGAGCTCATGGACGCATGAACTAACTGTTCGGCATTTGTCATTGAAAGCACATGTCTTTAAGAATGCAGTTTTACATATGCTAAAAATGTGGCTTTCAAATGAAAGATTGGTATCAAAGAGCATACCCAGGTTCCTAACTGAAAATGAAAACTTAACAGAGAAGCCATCAAATGTCAGCCTTCAGTATTCTAGGTTATTATGTGCAGAAGTTTTTGGTCCAATAGAATCGCTGTTTTTTTCTGAATTTAGTAGTAAGAAATTACCATCCATCCATTTTTTTTTTTATATCAGCTACACATTCTATCGATTTTGAGAATTGGTAAGTTTCGTCAGGGGGTGAAGAAAAATAGAGCTGAGTATCATCGGCGTAATGGTGAAAACAAACGCTTCCTAATGATATCTCCCAAGAGTAGCATGTACAGAGTGAAAAGCAATGGTCCTAGTACTGAGCCATGCGATACTCCATATCGAACTTGTGATCGATATGACATCTCTACGTTTACTACTACAAACTGTTAACGGTCAGATAAGTATGATTTAAACAATTCCACTAATGCCAACATAATTTTCGACTCTATTCAAAAGAATATTGTGGTCGATATTGTCAAAAGCAGCACTGAGGTCTAATAGAGAGTCTCAGTCTCAGTACTATGGTACTTTCTAAATCCTGACTGAAAATCCTCACAGATACCATTTCTATCCAAAAAGAAACATAGTTGATGCGAAAAACTTCTAGTTTTGTTTTCTTCCAGCTGTGCTCCATTTTTCTGGCTGCTCTCTTAAGGGCCTGAGTGTGCCCGTTATACCACGACTTTGGACTAATTTCCTTAATCTTCTTTAAGAGCAAATGAGCAAAGGGGACTAGTGTGCTAGAAAAGAGAGAGTCAATAGTTTCTGTTGCAACATCAGGTTTTTCTAAGCTATCTGGTTTGCTAGGGCAATGAAACTGATCAGGAAGACTATTTATAAAGCAATCTTTAGTGGTAGAAGTGATAATTCTACCATATTTGTGGCAGGGAGGCGGTTTTTCAGCGTTGGTTAAATGCAGTACGCATGAGACTAGATAATGATCTGAGATGTCATCGTTCTGCGGCAGAATTTCAACAGCATCAATATCAATTCCATGTGTCAATATTAAGTCTACAGTATGATTATGACAATGAGTTGGTCTTGACACGTGTTGTCTAACTACAATAGAGTTTAGGATATCTGTAAATGCCAATCCCAAATGAGTCTTTGTCATTATCTACATGGATATTAAAATCACCAACAATAAGGACTTTATCTTAAATCAGAAAATTCTTTGATAAAGTCTGTACGATGCCCTGGTGGCCTATATACTGTAGCCAGCACAAACGTCAAATGGGATTTGTCACTTACATTATATAATGTTACATAAAGCACCCTCACTTTGAAAGAATTATATTTGAAAGACTTTTGAGTAATACTGAACATATTATTATAAATTACAGCAACACCTCCCACTTTGCCTTTCGGACACGGTAATGTAATCGTCTGGTTTCAGCCAGTTTTCTGTCAAACACAGAACATCTAGATTATTATCTGTGATAATATCGTTTACAATAAATGCTTTTGAAGAAAGGGATCTAATATTCAGAAACGCAAGCTTTATCATTTGTTTATCAGTATTATCTCTGTTTTATTTTTTTGTTGAACATCAATTAAACTTTTACCCTTAAATGGATTTGGGAGTTTTTTGTATTTACTAATTTGGGGTACAGGCACAGTCTCTATGTGATGATATCTAGGTGAAAGAGTCTGTGATGTGTTGATGTGTTGGGATTTATCTGACTTCTGTGACGTGAGACAGCTAGCAGTTTAGCCAGTCGGTTAGCTAATCAGTTTAGCCAGTCTGTCTGCTTCCTGACCTGGGCCCCTGTTAGTCAAGGTTCAGCTCTAAGACTACGTGCCATCTTACCAGAGAGAAGAGTGGCACCATCCCAGGAGGGATAATTACCATCTCTTTTCAACAGGTCAGGTCTGCCCCAAAATCTTTTTCAATTGTCTTTGAACCCTATATTATTCTGCGGACACCACTTAGACAGCCAGCCATTGAGTGATGATAGTCTGGTAAGTATCTCATCACTCCGACGAACAGGAAGGGGACCAGAGCAAACTACAGTGTCTGACTTTGTACTTGTGAGTTCACACACCTCTTTAATGTTAATTTTAGCAATCTACAACTGGCAAAATCGAACATCATTAGTGCAGAGCCAGTGCTCAAAGTGGGCCAGTACGCTTCTCTATTTTTGTTTGCGTATCGCCACTTCTGACATGTTGCACTTATGGAAGCCCACCATGCCCTCCCTTCCTCAGGAACGCATTTTGAACCGAGCATCGGGAGTACCGGTACTTTTACTTTTCCACTTCAAGCACTGTTTTTAGCGTGATAAGGGATCCGATTTTGAGTGATCGATCACAATGCCGTAGTGGCATAAATCTAAATTTTAGCTACTATAAAGAGTGGAAGAGTGACCCAAATCTCAAAGTGAGCGATGAGCAATGACTTGACGGCTCTTTGTAAATATAACTGTAACTCTGAAAGCACAGTTAAATGATTTAATTGAAATTGGAAATGGGATGACTCCTGTCCATCGTCATGTGCACATTGGCCTGACCAGGACGTCTGCAACTTTTAAACCATCCAGAATAGTCACAACAGCTGCTGAAAGAGGTTTGGATCAGCAATTATTCAGTTTTGAGTGTGCAAAGTTCTGTGGTAACCCTGAAGTATGACGTAAGAAGGAAGCCACAATGAATCAAATATCAAATAAATGAAAAAGATAGGTATCAACATTACTGAATTAGTCCTCAGCTACCATGTTCAATATGGCAGCATCTCAGAGAAATTATGCTGTGGAGAAAGCTGCTGACTGAATAAAATACATCTATATGGAAGAAAATTGTACAGCAATTACTGTGAACGGGTTTTTATATAATATATGATATTATAATATAATTTGATATATATATATATATATATATATATAATGATTTATATAATAACAATATAATATATTGTTGAAACAGCACGGTTCAAAATACAGAGGTTCATGTTACTAGAGTTTCAGGAAACAGTCATGAAATCAAAATGGTCAGTTCTTGTTTTTTTGTTTTTTTTTGGAATATTGCAGTATTTACTACTACAGTGTACTACAGTGGTTTAGCAACAAGTTACATTGTACAGGACTGCTAGATATTCTCTAGCATCTTTGCAGCCCAACATAGGGCAACCGGTTTGGAAAATGGATGGATGACTGTATGTTAATTAATTGCACAGTAACAACCTATATAATGAAGTCACTACCTTTATCAAAGGACACCTCACGCATCATTATAAGATGTTACATCATGTGGGGAATAAGCTCAAATTCTCTAGTACAATAATCCCAGAAAGGTGTCTTAATCAATTTCTTCTCTGACATTATGAAGGAAGACAATCAATTTAAACTTACATAAACTGGGTCTTTCAAATCAGAGATCCTGTGCCTGATTTGACATAGAGCAGCTCTCTAGTTCACAACTTCATCGCTTTTACCATGCAACCACACTGTAAATAGCTGTGTATACCCTGGCAGAGCGAATTACAGGGTAATAACCATATGAAGGAACCTGCCCTGTAACACAGTAAGACGCCACATCAGAGAAGACCAACAGTGACGTGGGTGGGGAGCTCAGGGCTGATGAATGCTGATCCATTAAGAAAATGTAAAGCAGAAATGTCAGTCGGGACTTTGTGGACAAGACATAAAAAGAGTAATTTTACAGCTACCTCTTTTTTCCCATTCTAACCACCCAGTGTTTAGAGCCTCGAGGCAGAGGAAATATTCACAGACCAGACTGTGGTTATTATGTCATGCGGCTTTTAGGGATTTCCTAAGCTCTGTATGTTCAAGTGGTATTACTCTCAACATCAGCGAGCTTAGAGGTGCTGGAAATGAAGATTTGTATGTATCAGATTTTTATTGGGATCCTGTAATAAAATAATTTTGTCTCAAATGAAAAATTCATACAATACAATACAATAGGATAGTTTCTTGCTTAAGTATAAAATGTTTTAGTTATCCAAAAGTATTTTGGCACTGAAATCCAGTGTTATGATTGTGGTCACAGGCCAGAAAGATTATGTGAAACATGAGCACCAATTTTCTTTTGCAAATGGGTGAATGTGGTTTTGATGATTTGACATGGGCATGGCAAAAGCTTAGCTTTTGAATATTATTCATGTTATGCTTAAATATTTTACTGTTGTGATAAAGAAATAATCTATGTGATGTACTGATCCAGAGATCAGGCCATTTCCAAGTCTATCTTCATTCATCTGTATTTTTGTCAGATTTGCCAGAAGAGACTTATTTTAAATGTGTATGTTTTCATTGCAGAATAAAAAATTAATAATACATAATAATATAAAAATATAAATAATATAATGGGAGTTCTAAATTCCTTAACAATGAATGTGCCTTACTTAAAACCTGTCTATGATAAATGTCAATAGGCTGAATTTGACTTGCTCCTATAACTTTTCAGCAATGTTTAAAATGCCACCTATAGAAATGTATATAAGATATTCCAACCTTAATGATGCAATGACAAAAGACTTATGGACTTATTGATATTAAAATGGATGAACTACACAGCACTGATTTTCCTCATCCTATCATTCTAATTTAAATTCCAATTTAAATTCCATCCTGTAGACAATTCAATTCAAATGCACACTAACAATATTGCCCAGGCTTTCTTTACAGATACACCCACATGCACATGTACTTAAAACCCACAACCACAACACATGATTTTGAACTCCTCTACGTACTGCTGTGCAAGGTTACAGGCTTCTATACTGCAAGCTTTAAACACACACACTTTCTCTCTTTCTTTAAACGTCTGCTGTGACAATCCACAGGACAGCCGGGCCATTGACGTCAGAGACAGGCCTATGAAAGAAAATGAGTCCCTAGAGGCTTGAGGGAACTTATACTCATCTTCACAGCTAGTAACTATTTCAACAACGATGATAAGAGGCAAGCATTTAGACCCTATTTACACAGCGCCTGAAAAGAAAACCCCAGAATGCATCCAGACTATAATGACATGCATGACGGTGCTTTCATACACAAACCGTTTGTGGTTTTCAAATTATTATGGTCTAGATCATGACTGTAATTTTTCCCTGGACAGTTTTGTCTTTTTTAAATAAGCTCCACGTTGCTGCCAGTGTCATTCAAGTTATCCTTTGTGCAGAGGAAGAGCAATCCTAGATAATCAGCAAATACAGATAAAAACCTGGCTTTTTGAAATGTGCATATCTGGTACTGTATGTAATTCTGAAGCCATTCAATCTCAGTGATCATTGGTTAAACAAGATTCACTGACGTACCGCTGATGCATATTGAGATTAGAGTGACGTTAGGGCAGCATTATAGTGTTGCGTGAGCAGTGCCGTAAAGAGAATATGAGCGGAAGGTGCCACAGTAGCAGAGCATGGGGGGAGACACCACATTCATTTCTGTCGGCCCACGTCATTAAACTGATCTAGGACAGGACTAGCTTCAGCATTTGTACACTATGAAATCTTCCATTCCTGAACAAAAAATAATCAGATTTTAAATATTTGTCAAAATCAGTATGATTGGTTCATTTTCCTTATTTTTGGGATTGGGCTCTGCTGACTAGGGCCAGTAAGCATCTGCCTAGCAACCATAAAGAATACCCTAGCATCTGCATGAGTTTTGGACACACTGACAGTGTGAAACTTGGCAAAACTGACACTGTTACTAAACTAAACTGAATCAACATTGATCTAAATTGGGCTGAATAATGACACTATTGTCTTCAGTAGAGCTACTTTACTAGTGAAATTGAATTAGTCTCATAGTTATAATAATTTTGCAACAGTAACACTGTTATTTTTCTGTTTATTACTGTGAAAGTGCTTTGAAACAATCTGTGAATGAAGTGTTATATAAATAAGTAGCCCTCCTTTTTTGGGTGAAGTCACCATTAAGTCAAAATTGTCAATTCCTTTTTAATGGAATATTGCAGTATTTATTATAAATAATTTATCCATTTATAATATTATTATTTATTGTACATAATTGTATTATAATTCATGTGCCCTTGTAAACTTTGCACTGAGCAAACAGCTTTTAATAATTTTCAGATTTAAATATTGATAATATATAAAAAATGATACAGGTTTTTTAAAACATTCTTTACTACTTATTTACATATTTGTGCAAATCCACAGAATAAGTTGTTCAAATAGTTTTGGTCGCTTTGAGAACATTTCTATGCAGCAGAGCATTTATAGAATCAACATATAGAATCCACATACAGACCTCATGTAGCCCTGCCCCTTTTCAGTGCTACGCTCAATGTGTTCTGTCTTCTGGTTTCTATTTGCACAGGATAAAGGTGAGACCTCACGGATTTGATGAATGAATGAAAGTGAAAGTAAAAGTGACATGTCAAGGTCAAGTATAGTAACCCATACTCATAATTTGTCCTCTGCATTTGACCAATCCAGATAGTTCACACATTAGGAGTAGTGAGTAGAGAACACACACACTGCAATCTGTGGACACACACAGAGAAGTGGGCAGCAATTTTTAATGTGGTGCCCAGAGACCAATTGGGTATAAGGTGGCTTGTTCAAGGGCACCTCAGTCACTTCTGATATTAAGACTCAAAGCCGCAACCTTCGGGTTACCAGTCTGACTCTCTAAACCTTAGGCCACAACTGCCTGCTCATGAACTGCTCATTTTAAAATCTTCCTGGTCAACTGAATTTTATTACATCTGCTTCAAAAATTACAATGCTCATGATAACATTCGTTAAGTCTACAATAAGTAAATCCACTTCACCAGCTGACTACTCTTCCACAGCAATGCCATAAAAAATATACAGAGCTACAGAGCTAAAGTTCAAGTGCAAAATTCTAAAGATGGCTACACACTTGTTTCTCTGGGGCATAAGGCAATAATTATTGTTTTAATATGTTCCATGATGTTCACTTTACAATATAAATAAAGCTTTTTACACAAACACACACATATATACATAGTGGGTATGGAAAGTATTCAGACCCCTTTGAATTTTTCACTCTTTGTTATATTGCAGCCATTTGCTAAAATCACTACACCTTCATTTGAGTCCAGCTGTGTTTGATTATACTGATTGGACTTGATTAGGAAACCCACACACCTGTCTATATAAGACCTTACAGCTCACAGTGCATGTCAGAGCAAATGAGAATCATGTGGTCAAAGGAACTGCCTGAAGAGCTCAGAGACAGAATTGTGGCAAGGCACAGATCTGGCCAAGGTTACAAAAATATTTCTGCTGCACTTAAGGTTCCTAAGAGCACAGTGGCCTCCATAATACTTAAATGGAAGACGTTTGGGACGACCAGAACCCTTCCTAGAGCTGGCCATCCGGCCAAACTGAGCTAGAGGGGGAGAAGAGCCTTGGTGAGAGAGGTAAAGAAGAACCCAAAGATCACTGTGGCTGAGCTCCAGAGATGCAGTTGGGAGATGGGAGAAAGTTGTAGAAAGTCAACCATCACTGCAGCCCTCCACCAGAAGCCTCTCCTCAGTGCAAGACACATGAAAGCCCGCATGCAGTTTGCTAAAAAAAACACCTGAAGGACTCTAAGATGGTGAGAAATAAGATTCTCTGGTCTGATAAGAACAAGATAGAACTTTTTGGCCTTAATTCTAAGCGGTATGTGTGGAGAAAACCAGGCCTTGCTCATCACCTGTCCAATACAGTCCCAACAGTGAAGCATGGAGATGGCAGCATCATGCTGTGGGGGTGTTTTTCAGCTGCAGGGACAGGACGACTGGTTGCAATCAAGGGAAAGATGAATGCGGCCAAGTACAGGGATATCCTGGACAAAAACCTTCTCCAGAGTGCTCAGGACCTCAGACTGGGCTGAAAGTTTACCTTCCAACAAGACAATGACCCTAAGCATACAGCTAAAATAACGAAGGAGTGGCATCAACACAACTGTTCTTGAATGGACCAGCCAGAGCTCTGACTTAAACCCAATTGAGCATCTCTGGAGAGACCTAAAAATGGCTGTCACTCTAATCTGAAAAACTTGTTGCATCTTTCCCAAAAAGACTGTATTAGATCAAAAGGGTGCTTCTACTAAATACTGAGCAAAGGGTCTGAATACTTAGGACCATGTGATATTTCAGTTTTTCTTTTTTAATAAATCTGCAAAAATGTCAACAATTCTGTGTTTTTCTGTCAATATGCTGTGTGTACATTAATGAGGAAAAAAAAGAATGGCTACAATATAACAAAGAGTGAAAAATTTAAGGGGGTCTGAATACTTTCCGTACCCACTATCCCACTATACATACATATATATATATATATATACATACATATATATATATATATATATATGTGTGTGTGTGTGTGTGTGTATATATATGTGTGTGTGTCTGTGAAAAGCTTTATTAATATTATAAAGTGAATATCATGAATGCCCAAATGTGATGCTTACAAGCACCTGCCTGTCTGTGGAATACTGAGAGCAACATTAAGATATGAACACCCGTGAACCTGGAGCGGCATCCAGGTCAAGGTCGTAAAACGTTATGAAAGTAAGGACCAGCCCACCGCATTACAAACATCTTGAAGGGAAACACTCGAAATCAAGGCTTTGGAGACTGCCATCTTCCTTTTTGAATGAGCTCCTACAGCCAAGGGTGATGGCTGACAGAGCCGACCAATAGCCTCTATCCATCTGCTGACTGTCTGTCTGGATGCAGGATGTCACTTCTTAGGTGATCCAAAACAAATAAATAGCTGATCGTATTTCCTCTACAGGGCAGCTCTGTGGACATAGGTATCCAGCGCTCGCTCACTGGACACGAAAGTCTTAGCTTTTCCTGGTCCTGATCTCCAAAAGGAGGAGAGCAGAAGACCTGCAAAACAATAGGCCACAGTTCACTGATCAACACCTTTGGGACGTAGCCCGGCTTAGGATACAGAAATTCCTTGACATCCCAAGTGTGAACTTAAGGCCTGAAGATCTACAACTAAAAGATGAAATGGCTTGAAGGAACAGTTTTTTAAAGTCAGAAACTTTTCTGGATCCATTTCAAGGGGTTCAAAGGGAGCCAAAGTAAGACCTTCTAGCACAATGGCCAGATCCCAAACTGGAACTCTGGAATGAATTGCAGGCCTCAGCCTCAAAGTCCCATGAAGGAAACATATTATTATCAGGTCCCTCCCCAAAGAAAGATCACAAAGGGACATTATAGGTTGCAATGGCCGCAATGTAAACTTTTATGAGTTGGGTACATTTTTATGAGTACATATCTCCGGGCATGGGTGAAGGACTGTGCCTCCCGCCTGAAACAGAAGGTCCCACCTGACCGGAATCTCCAGGGGAGAGCCGTCGAGGAGGGACATTTGGTCCAAGAACTATATTTGGCTCTGGCAGTATGATGCTACTAGAAGTAGGCTTACTCCATCCCAGCCTACATTCTCCAGAGCTCCTGAGAGCAGAGCAATCACAGATGCAGCCTTGGCAATGTCTGTACCTTAGCATCCAGGGAGAACCAAAGTGGACAGTGTGTCGTATCCTGAGACGCAAACAAATCCACTTCCATATCTGCTTCACCGCCTCGGAATGAAGTCTCCATTCCCCAGGCCTCAGCCCCTGTCTCGACAGGATGTCTGCTCCTACGTTCCCTGGGATTTATACCCTGGGATTTATACCGCTCTCAGAGAGAGCAGTTTCCTGAGGGACCACATGAGGATCTGGAGTGCCAGTTTCCATAGTGGACGCAAACGCATTTATGATTTATGTAAGAGACCACTGATGTTTTGTCTGTGCAAACAAGCACATGATGGCACTACTTCAATTACTTCAATGCAATGAACCATGTACAGCAGCCCAAAAGGTATCATATTGGGTGCAGCTGCCATCAGACCTTGTTGCATCACCAGGGACTTCTTGTTGCATCACCAGAGCCCGCCACTTCCCATCATACAGGTATAAACAAGCAACATGCAGACGCATTCACTCACCAGTCAGCGCTGTAGCAGAAGGGACACAACGTCTTGTTCCATCCATCAGGGAACGGAGATTACA